>JAPYYQ010001301.1:0-40929 GCA_030522585.1 Anagyrus pseudococci
TATGTAATCGCACGAATTGTTATCCATATGTATTATGTATTGGCTATTATGGACCTCGAGTCCTTAGCCACCAATAAACACTCACTCACTCACTCACTCTCTCTCTCTCCCTCGGCAAATCGGATCACGTGAATGGCTAGCCTTAATAACGTAGAGAGAGAGAGAGAGGAAGAGAGACCGAGAGCGCGTAAGGTCGGCAATATCCGCTCTCTCTCTCTGCTCGCCTTTGATGCTCGCAGTAGGAGTAAGTGTGTTGTATCGATTGGTCCGGCCGCCAAAGGAGCAGAGTAGGCGTACCGGCTATACGCGCGGATTGTTTTTCATGCCAGCTTATGTGTAGTCCGTTAGTGTGGTATACGATTAAGGAGCCGAAACTTGCGCGCGTCGGTTGTATATGCCCCGGCCAGAAGGCTCTCTCGGCTCCGTTGGCGGAATGGGCCTCCGACTTTGAAATCCCTCCGGCGAAGTTTAGCCGAGGGCCTTGAGAAGCTTGTAGTTGTGGTATGCGGATTTCGGGGAGTGGAGGGGGGGGGAGGGAAGGGAATTTTGGCTTTGCAAGGGTTTCCTATGGCCAGCGACGATTTCTCGCCTTGGAAGCGAGATTAGCAGTGTGCTTGCGCGCGAACTCGAGTATAAGCTTACTCTGGTGCCTGGGTGTGTGTATGTGTGTGGGTTTTGGAGGACGATGAAGCAGATACCGCGGGCAAATGTATTCGCATGTCGGCTCAGAAGCAGATAACGCCTCTCTTTCTCTCTCCACCCCTTTTCCGATGATATCGTATAGCTTGGGGGGCGTATCGATTGCCGATCGGCCTGTTGTTCAGTTTGTTATCCGAGTACGGTATCGGAATATTGCGGGGAAAGTATAGTTTACGTTTTTTCAAATTGAGAATAGCAGATTTGGTAAACAAAAGTTTGTTTACCTCTCTCGCGACTCTGGTGATTGCGTTGGGATGGGGTAGCAGGTTAAAAAATAGAGAGAGAGAGAGAGAGAGAGAGCGGCAGAGGAAGATGAACATTTTATCGAAGCAAATACGCGTTTTTGTTGGATGGCTGGCGTATTGAAGATTGGCGGAGCTCTCGGGTTTGCCGAGCTATCAGGGCTAGTCAAATTTTCGGGGCTAGAAGGGAAACAAATGGGCCGAAACGTCCATTAAGATGAATAGGCGTTGTCCGTTCGATTTATCCAGTCAATTTTTTTCGACGCGGACGGTAATTTTTGTGCGAGGCTTATTTAAAAATCCACAGGCGGACGCGCGTTATTGACAGTTTGCCGAAATATTGATGAAAATCTAATGCAAGCACAACACGTGCACGGCCTGCAGAGGATTCTCCCAAGTATTTGCTTGATGCCCGGGCGCGCGTCCGCCTGCGCCGATGTTCGATATCGATTTTACTAACAACATTCTTATACAATATCGAGCTTTTGAAATAACTCACGTTGAAGGTCCTTTTTTTTTGTTGCCTATGTTTATCAATAATTTAAATTGATGAAATTTGGTTATGCAGGGTAAATCGATTATCAAAATAACAATTCCGAAAAGAAAGCAAAACAAAACTGAGAATAATGTAATAATGAATTTTTCTAGTTCGCTTAAAAATTTTATAAAGTCGTGCAAAAATAAAGTTGCACAAACCCAAAACTCGCTAAAAAAAAACCCCCTGATAAAAAAATAAATAATAAAAATCCAATGAATCACTCGATGTAGAGTATCAGAAAAAGAACACAACTTTAAAAAACCATTTTCCAGCCTGGAAAAATCCTCTGAATAAGCGTCGGCAACGAAATGTTATCGTAGACTAAATTTTTCCGTAATCTCACTGGAAGTATGCGTGCGCGAGCTTGCCTATGTCCCGTCTTGCAAGCTCCATACCGGCTTTGCAAACACGTGCTTCTTCATCAGGCCACGCATTCGATCCGGTGCAGTCGCAAGTCGACAGATATTAGATTTCCCGAAAAAACACAGACTACAAAATACAAGCAAAGCCGATTCTCGCGAAAGACCCCCCCTGTACACCATCGATCGGTTTTAGTCCGACAAAAAAGCTGTGTTTGTTGGGTGGAAAAAAAACAGTCGTAGATTCCTCGTTGGTCGTCGAACTTTGCACTTGGACAGGAGGAAAAAGTAAACGTGAAACTAGAGGTGGTAGCGTTAGATAAAGAGCGACGGAGGGAGAGAGAGAGGGAGAGAGGGATCCCATTGTTGTCGATTTTGCAAAATGGATGGACCAAGCGCGGCCGGGAGATAATGTTTCGTGTGGACAAAACCAAGAGAATGTTTGCTTCTAATGCACGCTGGATAAATGCTTTTATAAGCCCGAATAAACAGTGATCGAACGAGGGTAGGACACTTGACCTCCGACCTCTCCCTTCAATACACACAGCGCGTCCTACAACATGTCTCACGTTTGGATATAATGGACCAGCTGTTTTGCCTCTATCCCCTGTTATCTCCCCCTTCTGTCTCATTCGTCATAATTTGCGTGCCGGGCGTGAAAATATTTGACGTTCTTTATTAAATTTTCCCTCCCCTTCCCTCTCCATCAGAGTATTTTAATTGCATGTGTTTTTTTTATTAATATTTCGTTTCTTCTTTTAACTCCGCTGATTATTAGTTTTAGGCAAACTTTGTCCCTTCGAATTTAACGACAAACTAATGCCGAGAAAATTGTTAGAGCACGTGGGAGTTAAATTAATTGGTCATTTTTGTCGCAGAAAGAGAGAGAAAGAGAGTTCGCACTCCATAAAAATCACGAAGCTTTTTCGGCTCTCCGGGCTTATTTTCGTGGTTCGCGAGGGATGGGAGATTGTTTGGGAGGTGGGGGGGGGGGAGGGGCGTACGAGCACGACTGGATGAAACAAACGCGTACGTGCCAACGAATTTCATTCTATATTGGTAGATTGCACGCTCGATTTGGCCTACGCGCAAAATAAATCCGTGACCCTTTTTTTTCTGTATTCTCTCTTGCCTTTTAGATTCTTTTTTCGGATAGAGCAATTCGGTTTCGAAGTTATTATCCGACGGTGGTAAATTCTTCCTCTCGCCTCCTCCTCTTTTTTTTTTTGTGCTTTCATTTTTTGTTAATACTCCATCCGAATTTTTCGGAGCGACATTTATATCGGGCCAAAGCGAAACAATAGGGATTAAATGTGCAGGGCGTAAAATTTAAAGAGAAAAGTAGATAGTCTTGGACACTTCTCGTGGGGAGGGGCAACGATAGTCTTTTGAAATTATGTCAATTATAAAGCTCTTTTTTACGTGCTCGAGATAATACCGGGGCAGGGACGGGAGGGGTGAGGGAGTTAGGTCCGGAAAGTTTTCAAACTGATTATTTCTGCAGCTGCGGCATTTTCAAATAGTTTTAATGGTTATTTCCTCAACTTTTGCTCGGCAAGCAAGCCCGGCGCGTGTTCTCCGCCTGCTTCCTTTTTTTTTCTTCTTTATTTGCGAAAAATTTTTATGTGCCTCGGAGTGCGAAGTTTATTCAAGTCTATTTTCGCCTCTTATAACCGATACCATAAATTAATCATAAATATCACGGGGATGATGTTATTATGTTGCAATATCCTTATTGGAACGCGAAACTCGTAAATTCGAGCAATTAATTTTTATGAATGTATTTCTCTCTTTTTGTTTCAAACGGCTATATTTAACGCATCATAGCTAAAGCAGCAAACGAGCCTTATTTTCTAATTACTCTAATTACATTTCGTAAATAGCCTTACTGATAGGCCTGGCCGCGAGTCCAATTGATTTTAATTAAAAGATTGCGAGAGAAAATAATTTTAATTAAGCGAGCCCATTCGAAAGCGACTTTCCGCGCTCCGGCCTAAAAGAAAGCCATTGATATATGAGCATAACGAGCTCATTAAAAAAAAAAAAAAGAGAAAAAAAATCTCATTTATTCAGAAGAGAGAGAGAGAGAAAGAAAAAACACGCTAGTTGGTCGTCAGGGTTGCCGCCGACACGTCCGCATCGGGGGACTCAAGCTCAAAACTCAGGCCACGCACAAAAAGCTGGCTGTAGCGTTATCCAGGCAAATCCAAGCAGTCATCATGCGACGTTTATTTTCGCCTCACGAGCCTGGCGAGTGCAGGCGCTGCCTCCGGAATTCATTCATTCCCGCAGCAGCAGCAGCAGCAGTGGCGGATGATCGATGAGATCCACTCCCTCTATGTATACTCTACGCCTACGCAAAGTTTCGGCTTGTTTCACGGCGACGAGAAAAGGTACTGGTAAGTCTTTCTCTCTCCTCTCTTAGTTGACCTCGACGGGAAACACTTTCCAAGGACCCTCAAGGAGAAGATGAAAGAGAAAGGGAAAAATAGAGGCAATAAGAGTCCAAGAATTTTGGCAAGTGGAAAAAGCCGAGTTTGGTCAGACTCCTTTGTGCCGCTCGCGTGTGCACGGACAATGCAGCTCGTTAGTTTGGACCTGAACCCAGGAGAACCTGAGGCTGGCATATCGAACAGCAGTAGTGGGGCGGGGGGGCGGGCCGAGTGGTCGCGCATCTGAGCCGGCCTCTAAAAATACAAATCGTCCTGCCAGCAGTCGGACGCGATTCGCATAAATCAAAGGCGATTTGCAACGCGCGCGTATGTAGCACACTGCCAACTCCGCGGCGCGTTCCATAATATTTGAATTACTCGGGCTTCTAAGCGCGCGGGTATTAATTAGGCTCATCGAGCCATTGGCGCCGTGTCCTGCAGCGTTAGCGCGCGTAAAACACAGCGCGTCAAATTAACCGATCCGTCAGTGTCGAAACTTTAGCGGGGGGAAGGAGCACACAGTACATTGGGCGCGCGAGCAAATTTCTGGCCTATAGAGTCAGCGTGATACATAAAGTGGAAGATATAGGTTTGCCCGAAGGGGGAACGGGGGAGGAGAGAGCAGGGATCCGCAACCGCACGACGCTCTTTGCGCGCGTTCGGACGTAAATAACGGGAATCGTAGCCCCGTGACGCTTTGAGCCTCTCTCTCTCTCCTATCACACCCCCTCTCTCCGCAGCCCACATGCACCAGAAGGGGGCTATAGACCAGATCTGCTGGCGTTGATTAAAGCCGGCTTCCGGACTCCATTTGTCGAGATTAACTTTCCGTGATTTTTTTTTATAACTCAGATTCGGGGCTCATCTGAGGGCTTAGTTATAACAAAGCGAAAGAGTAAAAGAGAGAGAGAGAGAGAGAGAGAGAGAGAGAGAGAGAGAGTCTTCGGTGAACCAGTGGAGTTTGAAAGTGTCGTTGAAAGTGTCATTTCAATTTATTATGTTTTTAGGCGGTCGGATCGCTGTTATTTGTGGAGGGGTAATTTAATCAGAAAGGAGAGAGAGAGAGAGAGCAAATTTCAAAGTAAAAGCAAGCGAGAAAGCGGCGAGAGAGAGAGAGAGAGGCTTAAGGCAATTTTTTATGATACCAGCGTAAGATCGCTTTACCAAATGAATTTTCGTGACGTGCTGATAGAAATGCCAAGTGGCGCGTGCAAAATTCCGACTATTCTTGTCATCTATTTCCATTTTAATGATGAAACGCGGGAATTGAGTTTCGCTGAGAAACTGCGGAACGTACAGGCTCGCGCGTATATGCTGCACGCGATTTAATCTCAAAATGGAATATTTTCCTTCCGGCCGTTTCGACCGATCGTTTTTTCCCCCTTCTTTTATCTCATCATGCTACCCACAACACATACGTACGTACCCAGCCGTGCTTCCCTTGACGTGCAAATTAAAATTCGCATTATTATAAATGTATAAATAAAACTTTCATTATCGCTTGGTCCACCGACTGCCTGCGAAGCAAGGGTCCTTATTCCACGGCCATATCGCCGTATAAAATATTGATAAATCGCCTGCAAAGTTCTCATGACGGAAGCTCGAAAGCCATAATTTCACGCGGAAAGCGCAAGTCATATATCGAAGATATGGGGAGAGAGCGAGCTTTAACCTTTTTTTCTCGCCCCCGTCGTGTCTCGACTGTACGATTTGTATCACGTAGGTCGATATTAAAATTTCGAAAAATAAAATGAAAATCAAAAGGATAAAGACCGTGCGGAGAAGTAATAAACGATGAAAGCGCTGGGACCGCGCTATCGATATCTCGTCAGGTTTTTTTCCAGATATATCTACAAGCGTCGAGCGAGCCTGGTGGCGAGGCAACTTGATTTACAGCCGAGATCCCCATTATTCGGCACACAGCAGGGGCGGATGCAAAGCTCCAACCGAAGGCAATTGGATAGGCCTCTCTCGGCGAACGAGAGTATTTAAGACTTTTGGAATCTCGGAAATTTCCGGATTCATCGATGATTTACGGCCGAGTGGAGGCAAGGCATCGTCGTCGATGCTCCTGCTGCTGCTGCGTTTACAGTGGGACACACACACACATACGACCGGAAGTGGCTGTGAGGCAGGCGTCGGGGGGAGAGGACGCGATGTAGGCGCGCGCGAGAGGTCAAATTAAAGGCGGAAAATAGCGGTCGCCCATTGATTTATGCTCGCGGCTTCGGCGCCGGCTCAATTAAAGCCCATTGTTTGCTCGCCCCCCCCCTGCTTTCTCCTCTCTCGCCTTTGCGGGCTATTTTGATGGGGCAAACGCTGACTCCGCAGCTTTTATTATTTCGCCGTCTCTCGAATGGCCATTGTCAACAATGCAAGCTCGTTATCACCGGGAGTAGAGAAATAGAGAGAGAAAGAGAGAGAGAGAGAGAGCGGAGAGGTGGAGGAAAAAAAGCTTATCAATATATCGCTGCAGCTTAACGATCCTTATCGCATTGGCGCTAGTGCGAGAGAATTCAATTGTGTCTATAGGCCCAGCAAAAGAGCCTAGCTTATATACAGGCACGTGGGCGGAGGCTCCAAGAGCGTTCGACCGACAAATCGCAGGATGAACGCGCCGCCGAGCTAGAGCCTGAAAATTAGACTTGCGTAAAAGCTCGTGCTCGAGCCTAATGGAAATCGGCCCAACTCGCGCGCCCGGCAGATTAATAAACGTTATTTCGGGCTAATAGGATATAGTGCGCGCGACGCGCGCGAGGTTCCGCGGAATTGCGTAGAGGTAATAGAGGGGGGACGAGGGTATAAGAGGGGGGGGGGAGAATTGGTAAATAGAAACGTGGAAAATTAAGCCGGTTATTGTGTGACACGCAAGGGCCTGTGCGATTGTTCGGTTACGGAGTCCTATTTGCTTATCACCAATATCCGGTGAAATGGTCGAACAAGACAATCATTCGATTAGCGTTAAATGCCTACGTATATGCCAAAAAGAAAATCACTGGATTCCGGGATGACCGAGTGAAATTTCGTCGCAAGCTCGCTCGAAAAACAACTTTGTCGAGAGCGTATGAACGCGCAAAAGTTTCGAAGATCCTTCTCTCTCTTTTTTTTTGGAACGTACATACACCTTCAGCGACGCTCTCGACCGTCTGCGAACTCGCGAAAGCCACGTGGCTTAATTAATTTGTCCGGTGACGAGAGAGTGGGAGATCGAAGCTTCGCGAGTCCAGTGGGCAGAGAGAGAGAGAGAGAGAGAGAGAGAGTGCGCTTTCCTCGCGCTGTTTTACTTTCGCCGGCTCTCCTTTTTCGAGATTAAGTGACTTTTGCTTTTCTCGCTCGATCGCGTTAAGATGACGCGCGCAACTTTTCGTCGGTTAGTTTTCTTTTTTTCTATTACTTCTCGCTTCTTGGCGCGCGCGGAGGTGGCGGCCGAGTAATTGCTAGGCTGTATTTTCCAAGACTTTTCTTTGATCGTCGACGTTGTTAAGAAAAACTCGAGTCTCGTTAGCACGAAAAATAGATAAACATATCAACTGACGCACGTCTCGCCTAACGCGATTTGCTTCGTTAAGCATGAAATGCCTTTGGAATCTACAACGTATGCGCCGGGCGACTTCTCGAAAAGGAGCAGCGGAATTGCGCAAACGAAAAAAAGAGAGGCGTATAACTTAATAGCTTGAGCAATCGGATGATCCGATGAGTGATAAAAGAACATTATCAGAAGAAGAAGAAGAAAAAAAGAAGAAATCCTAGAGCGAGCAATAGAGAAGGAACGGAAGGAAGAGCCGAGCAAATACGATAATTATAAGTTGAGCCCGGGCGTAGCCCTATATATTAAGCAGGCCTGTTGTCCCGCGCGTAATTAGAATGACGCAGAGCGCGACGCGGGAGCTCTAATCGAGAGGCGCGTGGGCTTAGGAAGAAAAAGAAGCCATCAAGGAAAACCTTGGCTTTTCTTTTCAAATAATTCAATGACTACAGCAGCAATAACAACAACAACAACAACGGAAGTCTCTCGGTCGAGAAAAGGGGGATGTTTTCCCCCTTATTCCTCTCGAAGGACGCATAGAACCCTCTCTCTCTGTACTCGGCGCGCGAGAACGTTCAATTTCGAGATTTATATATACGCGTGCGGGAGAAAACAAATGCGTCGTACGGGCGCAACATTCGCCATTGCCCTTCGTTCTCGGCTTCGGCGTTCTCTCTCTCTCTCGATACATATAGCCAATTGCGACGTATAGTTACACATCGAAGGGAGAAGGAGGAGGAAATGTTAGGCGACGATTCACGAGAGCTATTCGATTTATGACCTTGGGATTTCGTAAAGTGCCCTGTAAATTTTCCGAGCTTATTTACGGATAGGAATTTACGGCTACTTTTTAATTGCCGTTAACAGGTGAAAGAAATTTTGAAGTTGTTTGACTTTTATCTTTTCGAACGGGAACGCAAGGCTTTTTGCAGGGGGTTTACGAGGTGAGCCGGGCCTGTAGGTGAAAGCTAAGAGTATCTCGATGAACGGCGAGCTTTCGACGCAAGCGAGAGAAATATCGGAGCTCGCGAGTCGCAGAAGTAGGCGGGGTAGGGTTAATAAAAAGAGATATACAACGTGGCGGATATGTAAATTGCAGCCCGCGTAATTTTATGCGAAGCAATAAAATTCGGCCGGCTTGTTCTCCGGAGCTCCTCTCTCAGCAAACAATGATTTTATTAATAATTTTTCCGCGCACCGCGAGAGAGAGAGAGAGAGAGAGAGAGCGTTGACCCACATATATATAATACACCCATAAAAATAAATCTTAATGAAATTCACAGCGCGCCCATTTTCATATTCCCCACGTCTTCTCGGCACATCGCCGAATATTCGTAAGCACATTCATGCCAGAACTCCCTGTCTCACTCTCTCCCTCTCTCTCTCGTACAAGCTCGAGATCTTCTTCTTTTCCCATCACGATCGTTCAGTCGTAAAAGGAGAGATAGAAAAAAAAGGAGACGAACTTCACAGCGAGTCCTTAATCTGCTGCAGAGCCAGCACTTCCGTCCTTCGTCCACAGAGAATACAGAGATAGAATGAAGGGTAGAAGAAAGAGAGAAAGAGGGAGAATAAAAAGATAGAGAGAAGGAAGAAAACGGCGAAAGAGCCGTAGAGATGAGGGTCAAGCATTCTCGTCCTCTCAGCTTAACATTAGAATCTGCACCGGACGACGCTCGCTCTCGGTCGCGAGTTATAGGCAACATAAAGCAGGACTACTTTTTCACCCCCTCCACCCCCCCGTACACATTCCTCTTCCTCCTCCCCCTCCTCTCAGCTCTTCTCTTCCGTCCTTTCGCTCCCTCCTTTCTTCTAAACTCATTTACGAGCGTCCATTTGTTTGCGCGGCTTGGACACGCGCGTGCCGCGTGTTCTCGCTTGGCGCTTCACGTCCATCCCCGAGACTCGTTTTCATTTCACTTAACCCTTAATCTCTTCATTTGCTCGTTATTAATGCTCGCGGCGTGTACAGCGGCAATGCTTAACGGACTTTCCTCGATTTTGTTTTACCAAGTTAATTGCGTTTCTTTTTTTTTTATATACTAATATAATCGCTGCCCATATGTTTACATCGCTGTGTGTCTACATTCATTGGCTGTATTACGATGTGGGGAAAAAAAGGATGAATCGATTGTTTCAGTAGTACAACGGATGCCATCAGATTCTCCCCAGTCTAAGAAAGAAAGAGAGAGAGAGAGAGAGAGAGATATGTTATGAATAATTGCTCGATTAATCATATTACCCAGTCATTTTTCTCTCATTTCTCCTTTTATGTTATTCAGTCGGAATAAAAAGTGTTGCGCTGGCAGCTCGTTGCATAAAGCCCCCCCCCCCATTACTTATTTGACTCCGCAGCATCTGTAAGTCTATAACATATATACATATGTACACACAGACATTTCTTCCTCTCTCTTTCTCTCTCTCTCTCGGCTCTTGTACATAATATTTTACGAAGCCCTCATAAATTTTATCTCCAAGCCATTCTCTCATACGAAACCGGCGAATACGGTTTTTTAAGCATCTCGCGTACTTGTTAACGTCACCCGAGAACGTTTTAATAAAGGCAAGCCGCTTTAAGCTCTCCTTTGAATTACATTTATTTTTTATTAGCCTACGAGAGCGAGAGAGAGAGAGAGAGAGAGCTTCTCATACTCAGGCCCAATTTATTTTTTTAATATTACCCTTATGAGTTCAAACGGTCGCTAACCTCTCGGCGTTATCGGCATTTGCGCTACAGCTGGAGAAAAAAAATTTGTTCGCCTTTTCCTCGCTCTCTTAATACTCCTGTACTTATTCGCACTTCTCTTATTTTTCAGGCTCGGGCAAAAGTGTAATCTCATTTTTTATGTACGTGTCCGACTCTATCCGCTGCTGATCCTCTTTCTCGCTGTGTCCTCCTGCTTCTTCGCTATTTATTGCCAAAGAGAGAGAGAGGGAGAGAGCCTTTGTTCATCCATGATCAACTTGTAATTCGCATTGTCGGAAGTTTATTTCTTCTTTTACGTGGGAGGGGGGGTAAAAAAAAGTGGGATAAGAGAAGAACTCGATGTCCGGATGATGTTCCGAAAAAGGGAGCGTACAAGCCCAAAGGGGTTTAATTACCGTTTTTGCACTCGGTCGACTTTCCGCTCTGCCACCGCGCGCGGACAAAAGTGCACATGTATATATATACCTCGGGTTCAAAGCCAATCGATTTGCTCAACCATTTTACGAATGAGACGCGAATCCGAGCAATTTCGGGATAATTATCAAATTCGGTACTGTAAGCGACAAACACGCGCGTGGAAATAAAATCACTTTAATATGTGGAACAACTATTTTATTTATTGTAAATGATACAAATTTCAGGTAAAAAAAAATTGATAAAAAGCAAATGCGACGTAACTCGCTCGGAAACAATGACCAATCTGAATCTTGGCGTGAGATCGTCCGTCGACTGTCTTTTTCGGCGCTTTTCTTCTAGAAATGCCAATTCTGTCCGTAACAGGTACATAATCACATATGAACAGAGAACATGAGAAAGAAGAGGTACAATAGAAAACATTACAGTGTAAACGCAAGTGTACAGTATAGAATCAAGAAAGGAGGCGAAAAGGTGGTAGTTCGATAAACAGAATAGCGTAACGCTGGAAACACAACAGCTGGAGTTACAAACGAAAATTTCAAGAGGAAAACTCGAAAACATCTGGCGCGTCAACATTCCATAGGAGTCGAGAGTAATAAAATAATTTAACGCTCGCGCGCTGCGATACGACGGTATATACCTTAGAAATTTGGAGCTCACCCCGTTAAGCTTTCAACGTATTTCCTTTCGGCGCATTCGCGCGCCCGCAAGTTTCAGCGTTAGAAGCCGAAAAAGGGGAAGGGGAGGAGGTTGAAAAAAAATTTAATAAAAATTACAAGACCCCCACGGCTATAGAGACGCCCTTAAACGATCCCAAAAGACTAGCCATGGTAGCGAGAAGGAGAAAGAGAGTGGACCTCTTGGTAAGACTAGGTATTTACATTGCAAACCCGCTGGAATTGCTTAAGTTGCCCGAATCTGTATGAATAAAGGATAGACGAAAGATTTTACCGCTCGGCCTTCTCTCGGTCTTTGCCAATATCGCGCTCGCGGCTATATGAAAGCCAAGGAGAGCACCTGGGTAGAGAGAGGGGGATCGGGGGTTCGAGCTTTGCGCTTTCAAGCTCGGATCTTCTCGGCTTAGACGTTCATAGCGCGAAAGCTTGGCCCTTTCTAAAGCGCGAAAAAGCTCTATTCTTCGGGTTACGGAGGGGAAAAGAAATGAGCTCATGGCGCTGCAAAAAATGTTCAATGAAACAACGCCGCGCGCTCTGATTAATGAAGGATCGCGGAAATCAGTTCTTAAAGAAAAGCTGCTACTGACCGGCGTGATATTGCCGGACGATTTATCTTCGAGAAATCGATAAGCCGGATGCGGGCGGAGGATTAAAGCTCAATTTAAAACGCGAACAAAGCGCGAATACAAGCGTCCGAGTCATCCTCTCCGTCTTTCTCGTTTATCCCGCTCTCGAATATTCATCAGATGCTTATGATTTTGTGTACCGTTATCACTCGGCACCGGTTGAATAAATGACGCCGAGCAATGTCCTCTCGCTTTCTCGACATCACTTTTTTTTTTAAAAAAAAAAGGGTGAGCTCGGGATGGCGATAGTGGAGGAGGGTGATAAATTCAAAGCCCCTGCTATTTTTCCACTTGAGAAAAGCTTATTTTCCCGTCGGATGAAAATCCGCGAGCGAGGGGGAGAGTTAGAGGGAAAGAGAGAGAGAGAGAGAGCTTTCGTATAAAGCGACTTCCTGGCAAATACGGCTCGCAACGATGAATCATCTTTCTTCGCCGGGCTACTTTCCGGAAGCTAATGAAAAAACAGTTTGGTGGCGGAGGGGGATGGATGGAAGAGACGACGAGAGAACGCGGTGTAAAACTCAAGGATAATCCAATCGTTAGCCGAGGAACAGGAGAGACTGCCTGCGTCTCATCCCATGAATTTCAATGCAATCGATCACTACACGCAGCTATACAGAAAAAAAAATTATTATAGCATTCAATTATACCAGACGACGAGAGCGCCTACACGTAGAAAGGAAGAAAAAGAAAGAGAGAGAGAGAGAGAAAGTGACCAGTGGCGTTGGCGCGAGTTTCTTTAATGGAGATGCATAGCCAGCATGAATCTACGAGTAGAGGCCTCTCGATAAGGCTAGCTCACTTCCGGGTCAGGCTTTTGTACAAGCTCGCATCCGGGCGGCCATCTGTTTCCGAGAGCCAGAGAAAGACAGAGAGAGAGAGAGAGAGAGAGAGAGAGAGAGCGATGGAAGGGATGTGTCGAAAGCGATAAGGTCGCCTCTACCCTTGGAGCGAATAGCTAACGGCGCTTCGTGACGCTTCAGCAACATGACGCGACATTTGTTCGATACCGTGTAGTCCCAGCTGTTCTCTCTCTGTCTCGCTCTCGCACGCTCACGTGATGCCAGGCTTGTTTTCCTTTTTTGCTCTGCCAGCTGACGGTGTGCCGAGTTCCCGCGTTCAAAGCTTTTCCATCGACTTGTAAGCGCATCCGAGTATATGCTTATACGTGCGCTATTGAATTTTTCGGGCGGATTAATTTCATTGAAAAATTACGTTTACCGCCTACTTATAAATTTTTGGGGAGGAGAAAGAGGGGGGGGTTGACGATCGCGTAATTAGGTCGCCGAGTTGAATTACCATAATTCACCAAGAGTGAAATATGACGGCGTAATATATTCCTGAAGCTTGATAAATTTTCATCAATTATAATTTTTCAATTTGTTTGCGAGATCTCTCTCTCTCTCTCTCTCTCTCTCTCTCTTTCTCGTTTGGCCAGAGAGAAACGTCGGGGTTCGGTGCCGGCTTTTGCGAAACAAAACGCGGCCGATTAATATCAATTGATCCTCTCGAAATTGTTATTGCCAAAGTCAGCGATACATTTTAATTGCAAACGAAAAAGCGTAAGAAACGTAAAGATTTAAATAAATCTTTGCATTTCTTATTCTGTCTTATTATTCTCGCGATTCTATTCCTCATCAAACAAACAAAAAATCGCGATAGACCTCGGCTTCGATATATAAGAAAGCTGATCGACCGAATCCGAGCTTTTCTTCGAGAAAGCATCATAAATGTAGAGATAAAAGTTTCCGTGGCTAAAGAAACGGAGAAATATGAAGATGTCTAATCATGATAAGGTGTCGGAAAGAAAGACAAAAGAGAAGGCGGTGAGGGGGGGGAGGGGCGTTAGACAAGGAAGAGGATGAGGGCTCATCGACGAGAAAACGTCTTCATTTTCCTCCTAATGACGAGCTGTCAAAATCACCGAGGGAGAGGAAGCTGGCTTCTCCTCTTCTTGCCCGCCAAATCCAATTACGCTTCTGATACGCAAAGCTCCAACTTCTGTCACGCATCTTTAGCGACGATAAATCGCGCGCGCCCAGCTGTCTTCGAGCTTTTAATGACATTATTAGCCGCATATTGTAATCAATCGCCAATTCCCTGTTTTTTTTTTTTATCAAGATCGACATTCTCCATATCTCACAGCAATCGTCAACTATTATACGCCTACAACAAGAGAGGAAGTCTTATTAAAATCGGTAACGAGCTTGCGATAAAATCTCGATGTTCCCTCGCTATTTGATTACTCGTCAAACAGACTCTCGTTCGCAATAATCACGAAAGCCATATATAAACCCGAAGCCGACGCAACGCGCGTAAAGGTATATAGGCCAACGACACGGGCGGGGGCTGGGGGTGCTGCGAAATAAGAAATTCAATACCGAATAATAATTCCTCGTTCGCTCGTCCGGTGCTCGCGCGGCGCGCTCAAACAGTCAATAAAAATGCAAATGCCCCGGCAAAGTATCCCCGAGCTTTATAAATTCCCAGTCAATAATCTCTCGTTTCACCTTTTCCGCTCCTCCTTCTCTCCTTTCTCCACCCACTCGCTCCTCTACTCCTCGCACCCCCTGATTTTCTCTCTCCCTCTTTCTCTCTTTCTTGCTCGCACTCTACAGCCTCCTCCCACGTACCTCGTTTTTGTATCATACGCCTGAGGCTAGCTCTGGCGCGAAATCGATAATTCTTGTCTCGCCTCGTCTTTTATACTCGGCCCTGTATTTGCATTCGCCGAGGAGAAACTTTGGCGGCCTCTTCCTTCTCTTCTAAGGTCCCCATCCTTTTTTACTTCTTTTCCTTTTTTTTTTCAAAGACCGCGGATTTTTCAGGTTAGTTGGTAGCCGCACGGCGTTGAGTGTTTGCAAATTTTCGCCCTGCCCTCCCCCTCCCCCCTACTTTTCCACGGTCCACTCTTATAACCGGCGCCATCGGAATTTCAAATTTCATCTGTTATGATAATTTCGGGGCGCGTGCAGAAGCGCTCTTTTGGCATTCATGCTTGAAACAATAAATCGTTGGGAGATTATTTGAAATTATGATCTCTCTCTCTCCCTTAGTTATATGCTGAAATAGACGGAAAAAATAATAATAAAAAAAAATTATTGCATTATTATTTTCTTCTTTCAAATCCACTTGCTATAAATTTAAAGCTCAAAGCGCCGTTTAATTCAAAGTTTATCCGAAATCGGTGTCAAGCTCTGAATAAACACCTTTAAAAGCTCGACGATACACCAGACAAGGATTTTTACAATTTATGTCAAAAGAAAGAAAAAAAGAAGAAATGAAAAAGGTACAAGTACAATGCAAAAGCAGCCCGATACACGCGTTTAGATCCGTTGAAAAAGTGAAAAATCATGCAAGCTCCAGCTTTTCTCCCCGCGTGACCTCTTGCCGCGCGAATCGCATGAAAAATAACCGTCGTTTTATTGCACAAGCGCGTCCGAAGGCGGAAGCTCCGCAGAGAGAGAGAGAGACAGAGAGAGACAGAGAGAGAGAGAGAGGCACGCACACGGACACTGTTAAACTTGTCGGGAGCGTCGGTCGGCATGACGAAAAGTATTCGAGCAAAGCTAGCAGGAGATAGAGAGAAAGAGAAAGCTCGGCCTCTATGAACTTGAGTCTCCCTCCTTAGTCTCGCGCGTAGCCCTCATTTATTCGCGTAGAAAACTGGATGAGGAGGAGGGGAAGGGGAGAAAGCTCTTCCGCGTGGGCTGTCATTCGATAAACTACGTCGTAATATCGCGCCTGATCCCGCGGGCCATTCTCGTTGCCCTTTTCCCCGCGGCGATGAAGAAACAAAACGATCCCGAGATCTCAATCCTCGCGCGCGCACTCGTTGCGCTTATGCGGCCGCCCGCGCATTTTCCCGAATTGCCTTTTTTTTTATATTTATTTTTACGAGGGAGACGAGAGCGATAAGTAAAAATATCATATCCCGAAAAGCGTTAAGAGAAAATATCAGGAGCAGTCAAAAATAGTCGAAAGAAAGAAAGAGAGAGAGATAAGCAACTTGGTCGGCTACAGACGAACATAGCGGGGAGAGAAAACGAGCGGGGGCGAGTCTAACGAGGCTATATAGCAGCCAAGTGCGCAAAGTCAATTTCCGCCGGGGCGGGGATGTGGCCCGATTTAAGAGGATCGATTGCGCAGCCCGAGATTTATCGGGCGCGATCGCGGACTGCGTTATTTTTCGCCGGCGGATAAGCTGCTGCAGTATACACTGGCCTCTCGTTTCGCTCGGATGCCTCGATCGAACGTTTGCTGTTTGTACCAGATGACACGAGAGATGCTGCGGCTGACTCTCTTTTTTTTTTATTTGCTGCCTGCTGCCGATGCTCGATGTATACCAGATTGCCAAAGTCCGAGTTTTAAACGTCGTGGCTGGAATTTAGATGTGTATGTATACGTAAGAAACGTTTGAATTACTCTATTTCATCTTCTTTTTTTATATATAATATTGCATTTTTTATTCTATTTTTTTAGATTTACCGGAGTGCTCTCGTGAGTGAGAATTTTGATCTTCGAGTAGTTGCGTATATTTTCCTCAAAAGTTGACAAATTTTTATGATATAAAAGTTTGTTTTTCAAAACAAACTGCCGCGCCAGATGAACGCGTGCGTGTGTACTTTCTAAATCGCAAAAAGTGCGTGTAAGCAAAGCTGAAGCTTCCCAAAGAAATATACAATTTTTCCAAAATAATTATGCAAACGACGCGAAATTGAAACGATCCAATGATTAGCCGAGCTTTCGAGGCATACAAACGAGGCATAAAACGCGAGAAAGGGGATAATCCAGCGAGATCAAAGTGCGCTGAGACTTAACCGCCAAAAGTGCTAGTAATTCATCAATATTCCGAGCAGCGATGATCGGAATGGCTCTTCGACGCGCGAAATGAGGCGCGAAGCGATGGTATACGACTTTGAGTGGGTCCACGCTTCGGCAACACGAGTGCAAGATTGAAAGTGAGCACGCGTGATGGATCGCGAAAGGGGCGAGTGTAGAAAGTAAAGCGAAAGGGCTGGAGGTAGAGAGAAGGGGATAGAGAGTGGATTATGGCGCGGAATTGCCGATTTATCCTAGGGTTGAGTAGGAAATAAATAAAAGGGAAGTGATAGGGGGGAGGGAGCTAAGAGACAGGGCTGAGACGTGTGTGGATACGAATAAGGCGGAGTTGAGAGAAACGAGAGCCTCGCCTCTCTCTCTCTCTCGTGCGCGCGGAGAATGAGCCGACTATTTACTTGATTAAAACGCAAGCGAGGTAAGCTGCGCGTATTCGGAGCTTTCAGTGTTCGACGTTTTTTTTTGTTTTTGAGTGTATAGGTATTTCTTTTACGCCGAGGTTGTCCTTTTCTTTCTATTTTAGATCGGCGCTATGGAATTGATGGAATCGAGCTACTTTGCTGTGGAATTTAATTAATTGATTTTTTTTTTAGACCTACAGAAATACGTAATAGCGAATTTTTCGTCTTGAAAAGAATGGGAACAATGAAACTTCAAACAAACGAATAAATTTTCTAGTAAACTTTGATTCGAAGTTTGCTCGCTTTTGTGCTGTTAATATATTTGGGAAATTATGGTATACAGTTCTTATTATACGCACAAATACAAATTTTCGTACAGAAGTTTTTCAACAAGTATACATACCACTTTAACCATTATATTTTGTTTAATTTTTAAATTTGAAAGAGAATTTTCTTCGAAATTCGTCGGTGAAGATAAAAGCCTCCGTCCAAACCCTTGAACGAACAAAAAAAAGATAAACAATAATCCGTAATACACAAGAGAGAGCTTAGAGGTCGAGGCTGAAATTCATTATTTTCGCATGCCCGAAGCAACTGCATTGTCCCCGTTCCGTCTCTCCTTCCTCTCCCATCCGGCATACCTCCTCTTCTTACCTCCACGGCCATTTCAGACTGCTCAACTCTCTCTCTCTCCTGCAAAGCCATTACCGAATTAATTCTCGCTCACTTCTTACGCTCTCTCCTCCATAGTAAGCTCTACCCTCTTCTTCCGCCAGCTTACCCTCCTCCTGAGCTCCGAACAGTATTGTATCGTCGTTTCTCATCTCGACCATTAATCAACGCGTCTAATGATGTGTCAATGATTAACCGCTTTAGCTTAACATCGACAAAGTAATCAAATGAAATTCAAAAATTTCACTTCGCAAGCTCGTTCGTAGCTCGTTTTTTTTTTCATTTTTCTTTTCATTTTCCAAATTGTTATTACATACGAAGCCGTGTTGTAACCAGAGCCGCCAGGGAAATTCTAATCGCCGAAATTTCCATCGATCACTTCCCCCCGTCCCCCGCCCCCATGAAATTCAAGTTTGCCGGATTCACAAGGAAGCCGCAATCTTCTCTCTCGGCAGCGTTCGATATCGGAAGCTCGCTGTTCCGCGCGAACAAGCCCCGTATACGCGTAGTCCCCCCGCGGCGCGAGCCTGGAGAATCCAAAAGCCGCAGGTGCGCTGCTAGGAGAATCTCCGAAAGTGGAAAAGTCGTCGTTTCGTCGCGACGATTTCACCTCGCTTCCTCTTATCCGTCGCGGCTCCTTTCTTCGCCCGCAGACATGTCCCCCATACCGTGTGTGTATGTACGCGCACACGGACGGCACTGTGGTGCATATTCGGTCGCGTTTTTCTCCTTCGCGCGGAAATTTTGCGCGGCCGCGTTGACGAGAAAAGGGTTGAACTGGCAAAAGTCGAGCTCGGAGAAAAAGGCTTTTATACCAAGGGACGCGCTCGGGGGAGGAGAAAGAAGAGCGCGCGCGCGGAGTTGTATTAAAAACCCAGCGATCCAGCTCGGTAGCGCGTTATGTGCGTATATACAGCTGGCCCATAAAAATGTTCGCTATGCTTACGCGGTATTATTTGATATCGAGCAGGCCACGCGAGAGATGGGGAAAGAGCAAGCGATCGATATCCGCACGTAACCCTCTCTGCTAACAACGATGTAGGAGTTATAAATCCAATACTCTCCGCGGCCGCATGCGTCTATGTATACGATTGGGACGCCCTTTTCGGCTTTTCCCGAAGGCAACTGGACGCTGCTTCCAACAAAACCGAAGTATCCGAATTTATGCGAGTATAGAGAGAAATAGAGAAGAGAAAGAGAGAGAGAGAGAGAGTCGAAAGAAGCGAAGCATGGGCGATCGGAAAAACCTGAGCCCTCCGCCGATGGAACTCGATCGCTGGGCGCGAGCAAAAAGTCTGCGCGGCTCTCGCACATAACTCACCGCGTACAGCAACTGGCTCTCGCCCTCTGTGGGGGGGTCTCTGTTTACCTTCGATGATTAATGTCGCGTCGTTAGCATATCCTCACGGACCCTCCCTCCTCCTATGCCCCTTCCCTTTCTGTACATCCGCTGCAGTGCAGCTCGATTGGCCGAAAATAGAAGTCCTCAAGGGGAAGAGAGAGGAGACTCTCTCGCGCTGCATGCATATACCAAAAGCAATACCAAGCTGTCGCTGCACCAAGATTACTTAACGTGCTGGACGTACTTTATGTAGGATCCATTGCCAACGATCTATTGATTGTGACGATAACGTCAAGACTCTTTCTCTGTCTGTCTGTCTGTCTGTCTGTCTCTCGACTCTCTCTCTCTCTCTCTCTCTCTCTCTCTCTCTCTCTTTCTCTGTTGAAAATCTCGCTATACAGTGAGAGAAAAATAAGTTATTTCAATGTTTTCTTCAACGTAGAAACAATAGTTTTGATAAACAGTTGCTATTACTTGATAAAAACTGTAGAAGATACTGTTATAACCGTAGAAACTGCGGTTTGACCAGGTAGAAACAACGGTTTGTACAGTAGGATTAACGTTGCGTCAACAGATGCATTTTGTGACGCGTAAATACTTGATAATAAACCTAACATAATATAAAAATCAATCAATTAAATATAGTACTCGATTTTAAAAAGGGTTAAATAAAAAAAATAAACAATACAGGCGCTGCACATAAATCGAATGTAATAACTATACTCAAAGAAGCTATAGATTATAACCTGCCTTATAATGGATTTAAAACAAAAAAAAGAACGAGAATGCTCATTTTTACGTACTATGAAATTAAAATTTTTAATATTAAAGTCTGTGCAAGAAAAAGCCTTTTTACTAAAACATTGTGAGTTATTTTGGCTCTTTGATGGAAAAAAATTAGAAAAAAAGAATTTACTCTTCTTGTTTTTGCATACATACTATTTTGCATCTCTCCTGAGACATTTATATTATAAAATTTAATTTTTAAGAAATGTAAAAAAGATTTTTTTACATAATTATTTTCAAACTTTTTCTAGAGCAAATTTCATAAGGAAATTGATTAGCGCGCTGTGCGATGTATGATCTCTTTTTAAATGCTATTCAAATAGTTAATATCTTATTCCTTAATAAATCTATTATTTTGGCTTATACGTATCATTTCTAAAAGACCCACTCGTGATAATTCTATTAGCACATAACGTTGTTATTTTTCAAATCACGCAAATCTGTAAATTTAGCAGATTTTGTAATTTTTGTAAATTTTTTCCCCTTAGTCCTCTTTTAAATCTACCTTTTAAGACAGGTTACAAGCTATATCATCTATGATTTTATATTTATGCCGTTTTAACTGTCTACTAGAAACTATCAACGCGCCTCGCGCGTCTTTAATTGTCTTTTAGGTCAAAATCAATTAAAAAAAAATTTATTAAAAATGGTTGAATTTTTGGATCAATCACGTCACGAATATACTGATGACAAATCTAGCTCATCTCATTTTATTATAAGGATTCAAGTAGAAATAACTTTTTCGCAAACCGTAGTTTTAGCGGTTCGTGAAACAGTTACTACTACTGTGTATAGAGTAGCGTCTACGCAGTTTCGTTGAAACGTGGGATCTACTAGGCTCTAAACCGTCAAAATAACTAGTGAAACAGTTGAAACAACTATTTTTTTTTCTTTCGGTGTAGGATGTGCGGGCTTGGATTATTTACACGAGTTCTCGGGATATAAGGATGGTGTCCGGGTATAATAAATCAGACGGACTCCTTTCAAAATCACACGCCAGTTATACACACGTTGCTTAGAATAATGGCACACGCGCGCGCGCACACACACACACTTGAGCTCGAGTCGTGTACACGCAGCAGCGAGTTTTTCGGCTGGATTATTTCTCTCTCTCGCCGCCGCGAGAGCCTAATGCGTATACAAACGCGCTATTCCAGCCTTGGCGTCCGGAGTAATGATTATAAATGGCCAGTCTTACATGACGAATATGCCCTTCGCGCGCACGCGGGGAAATACCGAAAATCGCGCCTTTTCTTTCTTCTCTCTATATCTCTCTCTCACTTTCTCGAGACATTCAACGAGCAAATTTCTTACGCATACGTGTAGGTGCGCCTTGGCTTTAACGCGCAAAACAGTTGGAACACGAGACACGCAAGTTGCGCGCCCTCGAGTATAATGCCAGGGTTTTTGTTTTTGTTTTCCATGTTTTTTTTTTCGAAAAACAAATCTGCTCGACATCTGTTGACGACAGGGACAAGCGAAGCGTCGTGTTTACTCGAAAGCGAGCCGGGAAGAGCGTTTTCTTGCCGGGATAAAATTTAAGACTGTGATTACGGCGGACAAGCAACAAGGCTCAGCCGACAGTTATACGTTTTTAATTAAGAACAGCCTAGCTGTCTTCGTCGTTGGCATCGCGAAATCTGCTTGGGAGGGAAAGCTACGCTGTACGAATGCCGAGCAGGGCACCTTCCCCGGAGGAAAAGACTGTCGGGATAGCCGCTCGTGCACGGCTCTCTGTCTCTCTTTCTCTCTCTCTCTCGAGCCATTTGGGAGGCGATTTTTCAAGCCGGCAAAGCCGAGTGCTCGATTCACGTCTCGGCACGATGATCGTTCGATTTGTTTTGAGGCTGATGTTGATAAAGCGAGAGCCGGACTGGAAACCGATCGAATCTCTCCATGTTAATTTCACGCTCGCGATTGCGATATCGATGGGGCTTTTAAGTCGTCCTGTTTTAAGCGAACGAGAAAGGGATATTTCGCGATGATGAGCCTGACTGTTTTTTTTTTCTTCAAATTTGATTGGATTTTCCTTTCTGTTTCTCTCCTTTTTTTTTTATGCAGACTGCTTCTGTAGCCTTGGGAGAAAGTCGTTTCTTTTTGCGGCTGCAAAAAATGAAATAGCGCGCGGAGTCTTTTGATAAAAGTTCGAGGTTTAGCCCGAAAATGGAAAAGTTATATTCGGGATAGAAAATTACGTGGAAGTATATGGGATTACACGCGGACCGAGGGTCGAATTGAATGCGTATAAGCGCCGATGGAGAGGAGAGAGATCGTTGTCTACCTCGTTCTCGTAACCTCCTCGCTATATTTTTATTTTTATATAGCCGCGCGAGACGAGACGGCGCGAATATATACTTCAAAAGTGAATTCGTACGCTCTCAGGAAACTTTTTGGAATTCAATGGAGAAAAAACGGAAAACAACTTTTTTTTGTTCGTTTTCGGTGCTCAGCCAACCTTCGGCTTTGTTTTTTGTATTATCCACGCTCATTTGCAATATAGCCACTACAAGGATAAACATGGAATAGTCTCGGCTGCGTGTTCGACAAATTTTTTGCTACAATTACTCAATTTTCAGATATTGCTATGATTTTCCACCTTCACCCCCCTCTCGAGTTTTTATTCGGCACTTGGCTAAAAATTGAAAAACACAAAGTATTAAACACCATCGAAAGTTTATAGGGCTCTCCAGGCATACCGAGCTAAAATGTTGGCTGCGAAACGACCCTTTTACGAAAAAAAAAGTAAAGAGAATCGCGACTAAAATCCAAAATACGCCGTAAAAGCTCGAGTATTCGCGCCGCTCCACTTAACGAGCTTCGCTTTAAACATCGGCCTCCCCCTTCCCTCCCATAAAGCGGGCACGTTAATTCGAACTCTCGCCTCTGGAGAAAGGGAAGAAGAGCAACGGATACTTAGCCGCTGAGTCGTATAAATTCTTATCGTCGTCCGTCCCGTTGGCATCTTAGCGAGTTTCATTTTGCCGGCGCTGAAGATCTACCGACAAAAATTTCCATACCACCATAACTTCTCGTGTGAGCCGAAAAAATCCTTAGGAATCTTCACTGCAAAGCCGTAAGCGGGGCCTCGGCTCTCTAATAAATTCATTGCCGTAGAATTTCGAGGGAGGGACTACTCGGGAGCACTGCATACAGAAAATCCAACGTCAATTTCGTTCTAATTTCTCCACCCCTCCCCTTCAACGTTCCCACGGGGGGCAGTCTTAGGCTTTCCTTCCTTTTTTTTCGCTTTTACGGGGAAAAGCCCTTAAGAGGCCACCCATCGCGATTAAAATTCAAATGGCCGTTTAATGAGGCGCCTCGAAGGTGGACAGGCTAGCGTATAATGTGCCTCGGTCGGCGAATTACTCAAACAATTTGAGTGTGGCAAGAAGAAAATGGAGATTCTTTTTTTTCTTTTTCAAAGAAAGAACAACGAATTATACGACTTTATAAAAGTTATACAGCGTTTAATCGTTACATTTTGGACGCGTCAGATGTTTGGTAATCGAATATCTCGAAGAAAATTTAATTCACGGTTATAAAAAGCCCTTTGGTTTAATTTATGCCGGGGTAGTTCGAAAAATAACTCGATTTTTTAAAGATAAAAATTGAAGCGAGAGAAAAGTTTGATTAAAATCTCGTTTCTTACGTTGTCGTAAAAAAAAGCGGAGCAAAAGCGATAGTTAGATCGAGAGATACAAAGAGAAAAAGGGACAAAAGGGAAGAGTAGCGGGGTAAAGAGATAATGAAAATCATTAGCGATATGATTTAGCGAATAAATTTGTGCGGCGGGGGTTAAAAAAGCCAATCGCTCGAAAATTTTATTACGCAATTAAGCTCGTTAACAAACTTTGGCGAACTGCTGCCTCTCTCCACTCACCCTTAATTTCGGAGTGGATATTTATTTTTATTATCCGGCTAGCGGCCGGCAATATTGCCGCTCAAAATTACTTGCAGAAAAAAAAAAGAATAACAAGCGCACGCACGCCAAGGGAAAAAAGCGCTGAAATTGCGCGGTCGGAGAACGCGTTGTCCTGAAAAATAAATTTCCGTCCCGCTGAAAATTTAATAAACAAACTCGTTTTCATTAAAGACGGAAAATTAACCAACCGAGCTAATAGCAAATTACAAACGCCAGGACAGATGAAATAAAACAGAAGGCGCATATTGAAAACTTCCTCCTCAAAAAAAAAAAAAAAAAATGTGCAAGCTCGCGTCTCTGCATTACTCGCGAGCTTTCAAAAATGGCGATGTGTAAAATTTGCTTACCTTTCTCTGCGTGCGCTTTACGAAAAAAGAACGAAAAAATCTCAGGAGAGAGCATAGTGCAGGAGATGCGTCCTCCCTCTGGCTGGTCATTAAGCGTACGCGAGAAGAGCAGTGCTGGCACTTGGCTCCCGCGGAAAAACTAATACACCTGTCCCGAGTGCGGGCTTGTCGCTAGCGCTTCCTCAATGGCCACCGAGTGCTTTTTCACGTCCGCAAAATGCTTGTAACGCGAGGACAACCCTCTCTCTCTCTCTCTCTCTCTCTCTCTCTCTCTCTAGTGGTTGGAGTAACGAGTTTTTATTTTATGTTTTTTTTTCTTCCTTCTCTTTTTACAGTTACGCTCGGCCAAGTGCTCGGCGCAGCTGGGATATTTTTCAAACGCACCAAGCCCACTGCTCTTCGTCGTCGAAATCTTGAAAAAGGAGAAAAAAAGAAAGAAAGTCAGTCGTAATGGAACGCTTTTATCGCCCGCGTTCCCCGACTGTTTCAAGAAATTCGACGATTTCGCCGCGGATATTAAAAGTAGGCGGTTCCTGGAAATATAATTATGAATCTCTCAATGTGTCTCGCCGAGCCTCGTTAAAATTTCCTCATCAAAAAAAGGGGCAAATTCTTGTTCAAAGAAATGTTTTCTCTTCGCGTCAAAGCCTCGAGAGTCTGTTTTTTTGAATTTTGCCTCCTTTGCCGTTAAAAAGAATTTACTCGTGCCGCGTCGCGATAGTGCGACCCGAGGCATAATTGCCTGCTGAAAAAAAAATCGGAGCCGCGACGAAAGCTCGAAATTACCGAGAGCGACGGCGAAGAGTGAGCTTTTTATCGTCATTCCACTTTTCAAATACTTTCGTGTAGTCCTAAAGCATTACGGGATGTTTGAAGGAGTTTTAGCAGCCGGCTCGTTTGGCTATGAGTATGTGGATTTACTTTCATTTTGATATTTTTTTGTAACTCGACAAATGGAAATCAGTATTCTTTGAATTTTGTGTTAATGACATATAATTTGCTCTAAAACGTGTGATCATCGAAAGAAAAAACTTATCCTAATTATATCGTTTTTGTTATGAAAACTAGTTAGAAGTAGAAAATGTATATATATGCAGATCGTTATGAAATTTTACAGTCTCTCATTGACAGTCTGGAATACATGTTTCTTATTTAACGATTCCCTTTCTTTTTTCTAAATTGAAAATTGAACGCAAATAATTTTATTACCAGTTAAAAACATAAATAACATTCTCTAATTATAGAAAATAATTGGGTATCAAGTTCAATTTTAATGAGTTTCTGAAATAATTAAAAATGGTCTGTCTACAAATTATTTTTGCAAGTTGTACAAAGGATGCATATTTTTCCCCGAGATCTTGTTACTTTTTTATTCGCAAATTCCGCGAGGTACGATGTAGTCATTTTGAAAATGAAATTATTCCCAAATATTTGCTCGTTATTATTCTTGTGTTTATAAGTTCGTTAAAATAAGTAGAAACGCTCAATATTCCGTCAGACATGAAACACGAGTGTTGCCGGAATGTTAAGCTTGCGGCACATGAAGGAAAACCCTATCGTCCTAAAATAATAAATAAGCTCTGCCCACCTTGACTTTTATTATTATCAAGCATAAACTGCAATAATATTTCAACAAAATGTACATAAACTAGAAAACAACGCCCTCGCGGTCTGTACACCCTTCACAAATATTTACAAATACAAATCGAACGTATCCGACGTAACCAAATTTTCAAAATAACCGTAAAAAAAAAGAAAGAAAGAAATCCAATCAAAAGCTATAAAAAAAAAGTAACAAAACGCATAAAAACAAAGAAAAGAGGAAAAAAAAGAGACAAACTAAGATATCCCGTAGAAACTTCAAAGAGGTGTGGGGGTGGAGAAACAGCGGTAAAGTTGCCGCTAACTCAAACACGCAGCCTCGTAAACGTAAGCGCGGAAGTTCTCCTTCATCCTCGGGGCCAGCATCTCGCACGTTCCTACTTACGAGTCTCGACGGGAAGTTTTGCGCGCTTTCTCTCTCTCTCTCTCTCTCATTCCCTTGAAACAGTTGAAAGTGAGACAAAACGCGCCGCAGCTATGATACCATAGAAAACAGTGATTTTCAAGCGCTTAATCCAGGTCTGAAAGAAAGCCAATCGGAAAATTCGCAATAGTTGTATGCACTGGCGTTTTGTGCCAAATCTCTTGGGCGCGAGAGCTTGTTAAACATTCCGCAAGCTGCGGCTGAAGCGCCTGGGCACGTTAAAGCGCATCATTTCGCAGTATAGCGCGCCTTGTTTTCCGGGCAGAAGCGCCCGAGAGAGAGTGGCAGAGCCAAGCCTCGTAAAATTATCCGAATTGCCGGGATAGGACCGGGTTGTAGCTAGAGAGAGAGAGAGAGACCGAGGAAAAGAGAAAGCTCTATAGCGCTCGGGATAGCGCCGTAAAAGCTCGTGACGGTTATTGTTGCCGAGGACAAGCACGCGACTTCTCCGTACCCCGGGCCCTTCTCTCGAGTCTCGAAGCAGACGGCTCGCGCCCCCGACGAGAGAGAGAAAGAGAGAGCACGTTGCGCGTTGAATTGTATTGTACAAGGGCGCTAGCCGCGCGTGCAAATTAATCGGTTAACGTTAACGTGCCTCTCTCGCTCTTCTCTGGAATCCTTAATTGCGCGGGAATTGCAAATTTTAGATTCGCCCGCTTGACGGCTATCGGCCGGCGCGCTCTTTTAATTTCGCCCCTTTGACGCGGCGCGCTCGTTAAACTCGGCGCTCTGATTATTTTCCGAGATCTTCCACCCGCCCTTTAACCCCCCCCCCGCCGTCTCTTATCCCTATGTACAAGGCTTTTTCCATGCGCCCACACAGTGACGATCGCGAAAAATTGTAATTACTCTCTCGCTGCACGACTGAGAGAGAGAGAGAGAGAGAGCTTGATCATAAAAATAATTGAGTTTCCGATAGGGAAAAAGGGAAAATAGGATAGAGGAGAGAATTGGGAAAAATCGTCGGGGCTGGAGCTATCTCTCGGCGACTAAATGTTCCGCAAAGCGCGAACACGCGCGCGTTACACGCGTGAAATTTGATTTCCAGCGCAGTTAAGAGGGCCATTCTCTCTCGCGCTTGATTGATTTCACGCATACGCAATTTAATTCATCGGAGAGAGAGAGGGGGGGAGAACGAAATACCTTGGCCCTGTTGCCGTTCTCGACACGTGACGCAGCGCTCTTTGACGCTGTACACACGCTTCAGAGCTCTCTCTCTCTCTCTCTCTCTCTCTCTCTCTCTCTCTCTCTCAGTATTTGGCCGACACAATCGTTGCTGGTTCTGATTAAAATCCGCTCTCGTACAAGAGGGAAAGGGGCAAATGGCGGGAGGCTATCCGTGGCAAAGTGAAAATTATAAATACTCGGTCGGCCTGAGGGCTGGGAACAGCTAGCATGCGTAGGCCGGTAATGGTAATGACCAAGGTAAATAAACATGAGGAAGCCCGCGTAGTGTGTGCAAGTGCAAATAAAGGCTAGGAACACACAAACACACACACAAACACACGGGACTAGCTCTGGGAGAGGGATAATATAGGCCGAGACCGGCTGGCGCTGCTCTCTGGCCTCCCACGAAAATCGGAAAATAAATTAAAAGCCCGTTTGTATGCACGAGACGCAGCGTAATTAAGCTTGCTTATGTTACCGCCTGTTAAGTGTACCGTTGCGAGACCAGAAGCCCCCCTAGCGAAAGAGAGAGCATAGGGGCAATCGTCAGCAGTGAAAATTCTCGCGGCTTACCGTGTCCCCTCCCACCTGGCTGTTTCTACTGAAATTAAACGAGAGTCGAACTCTCGGGGTCCGATCTCTGCGGGGCGATTCGGTTGCGCCGGCTATCCGGTAAATTTATTCGATGTCGCGCGTCGTCGGTGTCGATGAAATTGCCCAAAAAAAAGCGATTGAAAGAATAGATGAATCTGTTAAAGTAAATGCGCTTTTGAATTGCCAACGATAATTACCGTAAGGTATATACGCGCGTTATATTTTCTTAAATACGTGGCTGGTAGAATGAAGGCTTTGACGAAGAGCTTTGACGCTGGCCATAATTTGGGACCGAGCGCTCGGACGGATGATGAGAGCAACTAGCCGGTACAAGCTCACAAAGCAATGCCACCGGATATTTCAATAGCCCAACGGCATGCCCTTACTTCTCTTGGCTTCGCCCACTATATACAAGCAACGCGCTTAATTGCGGTAAACCGGACCAACTTTTCGGAGCGTGACGACACAAGCACTTTCCCCTTTAGCTACTCATCGGTTCGCTTGCTTTTCGAGGAATCGGAAATAAGGTTTGATTAAATAAGCGTGTGAATTATAATGATTTTAATAGTTTTTGAAAAATTTGCGTTTGTAAGGAAACATTTGAAATGTCACACTAGCAATTCTCATGGAATCGCTTAAAGATTTCGCGCGTAAACCGTGTTTCTATTAAATTCTTTATCACTTTTACGCCAGTGTACACTTAAACGTGCAAAAATCCACTTTTTCAAATATCACAGCGTTAATGAAGAGCCCCTCGTAGAAGAAAAACGCGGTATTAAATAAACAAAAAACATTTTCTCCTTAATTTCTTTTTGGTGCTCGTAGTCAATTAAAAGCAGAAATGTACTTTGAGCTGTTTTGATACGTGGCAAACAAGAAATGCGCCTCATATTCTCCGTATTCGCAGTATTCCTTTGGCATAGACACGCTGTAGATTTGAGTATTAAAGCTTTTCTTAGAATAACAACGTATTCCGACGGTACAATGAAGAATTTATCACTGTGTACTTCAAACTACTGCGTAGCCGAATAACGATTTCGTATCATAAACACAAGATTTCCGACGTAAATAAATTTATCGTCGATTTGCAAAGTAACACACGTTTGTAACAGTTCATATCGTTTTCAATCAATCATCTCTCATCAATCATACCAAGTTTTTTTTTCAAATTTGCGATAATTAATCCATGCAATCCCGAATATTAACGAAGCCAATTAACCGTGCATCATTAAATGCCGCATTATAATTTCTTTACCAAACAATTTGCGATAATTGAGCGTTTAAAAAACGGTTCCATTTGAGCAAAAAAAAAACAATTCTGTATAGGAAAGAAAGAAACAAACAATTACATACAACCTATAATCTTCTACAAATTGAGCGAGAAAAAGGGACAATAGGTAAGAACTGTCAACTCAAACACGCAGCTTAGTAAAAACGTAATCGTCAAAGTTTTCCCTTTATCTCCAGACACTGCCCGTTAACAAGTCACGACGGAAACTTTTTTTCCGCTATCTCGTAAGACTAATAAAACCAGAAATTCTGATGTTTCACCTTTAATTTGCCGAAAACGAGACTTATCTTTGTTAATTGCCCGTTAATAAACCAGCCCACATTTCTTTGTTTTTCGCTTTAATTACGAATTCTAAGATTCCTGGAAATGCCATTTATTTATATGCTCGACGTGTATTTCTTATTAACAGCGGCACAACGCATTAACAAGAACAATCAGCCGCAATGGAATCTTGGCTCGCCAAATAACCTATGTCATTTCTACTTATATCGTCGAAAATCTGTTAATCCGATTACGAGTATTTTCAAAGCTCGTCCAAGTCAGACAAAGCAACGAGATATCGTACAAACTAGCGAACTGAATACTTTCAGCTCTCGTTACTAATCGACTCGTCTTTACGTACAGGAAGTTGAATGGTTTCATAGTGAGCTTTAACAATTGCACATTTGTCCCGGAGAGTCGAATAACCCATCAAATTTTTGCGATATATAACGCATTCAAGACCAATTCAAGAAGTAATATTATGGATTTGAATATGCATTAGCATAAAATTCGTAAGTTGTGCTAAAATTATTTACATAAATTAGATCATAAAACATTTTTTTGTTCAAAAAACACCTGCGGTAGTTTTTTTCCTTGTCGAATTGACGTCATGGGGATCACGAGCAGTGATTAATGATGTTTTTTTTTTTTAATTTATTCGCACATGAACCCAATTTGTAAAAGCTCATTATTAATTCCGCAAGTAACTCGACGTTGAATAAATAATTGATTATCGTTTTCACTGATTATATAACAGGGTGTTTTATCAAATTCTCTAAATGAAGTAATTCAAGTATTTTCATCAAAAGCATAGTACGAAAATATACAGAAATGTCGTTATAATTAGTACCATCCCTCTTAATTTGACGCTTGATAATTTATTTTATTCGGTTTTACAAAATACGATGCCGTATAGTGCTTGACGTAAATTAACGAAGAACCACGCAAAAAGTGCAAAGCAAATACTCGAGAAAGCTAGTTTCTGCGAGTATATCGCGTATATTTTAAACATCACACTTCGCAAGATGGGAAAGAAAACTGTCAAGATAGACTTACGTAAACACGTGAAATTGCAAGTACGCGTACATCATACCATTGCACAACATGTTCAATGTAAAAACTCAGATAATAATGTTTAAAAAAAAACGACGCATAATTGTAAGTGACGTAAAAGCAAAATACACACACACAAGAATTAATTAATCAAGGATAATAAGCTTCATTCTGCTTATCATTTCTTTATCTATTATCCGAAATCTAGATAAATACGAAAGCCATTCATAATCGAGTAATTACATTCCTGCTCTACAAAAATCCCCGCACGAGTATCACAAGGCGGAAGGAAAAGAAGAAAACCGGCAAATTGGCAGCGATCGAATAAATATTGAAATGTACGCACTCGTCAAAAGAGCCACTTACCCAATTATTTACAGACGAAGAAAAAGAAGAAGAGAGAGAGAGAGAGAACGAATCCTATAAAAAAACTTTTCTGTTTGGATAATAGGCTGATTGAATACAAGAAAAAAGAAGGAGAAGGAACAAAAAGAGGCGAGCGCAGCGAAGAGCGACGTAATGAAAAAATGATCGATCCCATAGTGTTTCCCGATGAACGCTCAAGTGGATAGGTTTGAAGAAAAAAGAAGAAGAAAAAAAAACCAGCTCCTTACGAAAATCGCCCGCGTGGAAGGTAAATAAAGCCCGGCGTTATACTTATCTCATGCCGCGCGTTTATACATAAGTCAGCGAATAAACGAGCTTCCCCCCCCCTCCCCTCGCCCTTAACGCTTCATCGGGCCCTCATTATTGCTTTCACATTCGAAATGTCGGGCTTATTTATTCCCGGATATAACGATATCCACTCTCGCGATGAAAGACTTCCTACTCTCGACCGATACCCCTTCCCCTTCCCCTAGTACAATCGTTTCCACAACAGCTCTCACTATCCCTACAGGACTCCATCGTAAAGTACCCCCTAATAACTCCCGCTCCTAATCATAACAGAGGCAGGGGGGGGGGGACGTCCCGGGAGTATAAACTCTCTTTCTCTCTCCGCGTGGAATTAATTAGCCAATCGAGAGTTGCTCGATACTCTCCGCTCGTGCGCGCCCTTCCGCAAGCTCTGCTCGAGGAGGAGCTTTTACCAATCGATAACTGCAATCATCTTGATTGTCGTCGCCGCTGCGCTGAGTAGCAGCAGCTCTCCGCCCCCCCCCCCTCTATACAAACCCTGACAGCCAAAGTTGACGTCTGAAGTTGATACTTCTCTCGTCGCTTTTGGGGCGAAGGGGTGGGGCTGGAGGAGAAAAAACACTCCGAGATGTTTTAGCTTCCGCTGTTTGAGAGAGAAAGAAAAAAAGGAAAGCTCGCACGTTAGCAGTTGGTTCACCCTCCCTTCTCTCTCGTAATGGCCAGGTTGCATCGGACGTGCGCGGAGTGCGGTATAGATAGATGTCAGTGCGCCGCGCGCTCCAGCCTGGCCTAATTTCGTCGTCCGACTGTACGCCGAACACGAGGAGCTATATGCACCCGGGCTCGGGCGCGCGCCTTTCATCGCCGCCCGACAATACGGCCATTAACGATTGACGAAAGAAACGACGAAAATTGTAAGTGAGGGCGAGGCGAAGAGAGAGAGAGAGAGAGAGACGTATTGTCGAAGGCTTTGGTTATTGTAGGCACTCTCGCGGTTTGCGTTTAACATTAAAATCCCCAGCGGAGCTTTGGAAAGGGGCTAGGCCAAATGTTTACTCGCCGGCTGCACAAAGCCAATGCCCCGGGCTTTTTTTTTGGGGGGGGGAGGGAAGGGCTCGCTAAGGCTGGCGACTGGCTAATGGAAAATATAAGCCGCAAGCCCGGCTACTTTCGATTTGTGCCTTGGAGAAGCGCGGCCTGCCGAGCGCAAGCCCGGCTCTCGAGATTAAAAATCCAATGATTGCCCGAGGAGCCGCGGATGAGGGCTATTGCGCGCTCGTGCCTGTTTGCGGTCTGAGTTTGCGCGCGGCTTTTACAAGGCGATTCTCTTGTTTGTCGTTTTATCGCTCCTGCTGCTGCCTCGTGGCTTTTGAGCTGTAACCTCGGCGAACACACTTATTCTTGATTAAGTAGAATTGAATTTGTTTTTGTTTTGTTTTTTTTTTTTTATAAAAGAAAACAACAACAGTTTGACGAGGGAATTTCGTTCGCCGTGTATATACAATACATTTCTCAGCTGTTTCTCATAACTCGATGCGAATCATAATGAACGAAATATGCTATCGCACGTGCAGAGGGGTGTGTATATTTGATCAAAATACGAAAGGCCGGAAGGAATAAAGCTGCGGCCCCGCGCGCGTAATTGGATCTGCATATCAAAATTTCGCCTACGTTGAGCCGAGAGCGAAAATTGAGAAAACTCCCTAATGGCCGCGGCACCCTCGCGGCATTATGCTCTTGATATACCCCGCGCGCAATTATGAATGTAGCGCGTGACTTTTAAAAGTCCGACGCGATAATTATTCCCGCGGATGAGAATTTAGATTAACAAAACGATAGTCGCCGGGTGGAAGATGATTATTGTTTGGACTCTCGGGTGAAATCAATGCTAAAGCAAACGCATTATTCAAACGGGCGCGCGTGCTCTCTCTCTCTCTCTCTCTCTCTCTCTCTCTCTCGTGGGGGTTAAATTCATGCGCGGCTGAGCGTATATTTTTGAGCGTTTAAACAGAGAGAGAGAGAGAGAGAGAGAAAGCCGGGCAAAAGACGCGCGAGAGTAACAGGGCAAATAATAAACGTCGAATTCATTATACCGAGGCTGGTGCTCGAGCTTTCGAGAAGCTCGAAATGGGGAATAGGGCTAGTTCGTTTTCAACTTGGCCAGACGCAACTTTGTTTCAATGCTTAAAGAAAGCATCGGCGCATCGGCAACAAAAGAGCCGAGCAAGAGAAAGAGAAGTTTCGACCAGAAAGGGGCGGGGGGGGGGGAATATCTCAAGCGTGTGAGCGAGAGTCGAGAGTGCAAGTAGAACGAGTCGGGAGCCGGTCAGACGGAAGCTACAGTTGAAAGCCCGCTCGGGAAAAGAGAGAAGAGGAAGAGAGTGGGAGGGAAAGCGCGGTGGTCAGGAAGGGAGAAAAAGGTTGACGCTGTCGATATATCGCCGCACTGATTCGCGCGTCCGATGATGCGCAGGATGCGCTCTCGTAAAATCCGACCCCGTCGGACGGTAGGTGCAATTTTTACGAGCCGGCTCCGGAGAGGGAAAAACAAATAAACTCGCCAGACCGATGTGGGTCGACGTCGTAAACACTGCGGGTACCTCGTCTTTCGTTTTTTGTTCTCGTTCTTTCTTTTTTTTTATGTAATTGGATTTAAAAAAAGCTTACGACAAACGACTATTTGGTTATTTTCAATGAATTGATTGCGGTTGAGGCTCTTCAAGAATTCGAGAGAAGAAGACATGAGATATGACTAGCTGCGCTTCCAATGGATCGTAGAACTCCGTAGACCGGGGCAAAGCGAGAGGATATAGCTACACTAGAGAGAGAAGTGAAAATTTCCCGGGGAATCCGGGGGGCGAGTCTTTCGCATTACGGGCCGGCTGCCGGATTGCCGTAAATTTGAAATTTCGCACAAAGAACCTTTATCGCGCGCGGCGCGCAATTGAATAAAGAAAAACGATCGATGGCGTTTGGAGCGAAAAAGCGAGTAGGGGTAGGTGGGGGGGACAGAAGAAACAAATTCGAATTTTACGCTTGAACTACAACGAAAGCTCGGCGGGGGGGGGCCTACTAAGGAAGTGTTTTCCAGATCTACCCCCGGTTAGTACACAAAGTTCCAATGCGTTTTCTTTTCCTTTTTTTTCGTTCTCTCTTTCGCCTCGATAAGTGATGCGATATCCCACACGGCACCCACGTATACACGCGCCATTGGCTTATATCGCGCCGAGCTTGAGAAAAAAAGAATACGAAACTAACGTTAATTCAATGCGTCGAGCAATACGAAAACGCGCGAGCGCGTAATAGTGTCGATTCGAGCGCGCGTTTTCGTATCTTCGCCCGACTCGATATTCATTTTATCGCTGCGCCTACAATGCGAGCAAGCGCTGCAAAGTGAAAAAAAAAGAGAGAGGAAAAAAAGAGAACGTTCCGCAACATTTGCAATCGATAGTCGAAAGAGCTCCGCGACGTGTGTTCGCTTGGATAAAGGAAAACTCAAAGTACATAAGGGGGAGGGTGGTAAAAGTCGGCGCGCGACTGGACTTACAAATTTTCGACCTGCCGCGAATCCAATTAACGTGTAAATCGATGCAAATTCCCGCGGGACAGAGAGGAGGGGGGGGGGGAAGCGACGGTGGCGAATCAAACATGCATTAAGAGGCCGGCTCTTCGAGTTACCGGATATTTTATTCATCGACGCGTCAAAGAAGAAAAAGGCTTCTCCCCCCCCCCCGAGAGAGAGGGAGAGAGAGAGATCAGGACTTTACCATCGGAATGTCGGTTTGCGGCTGCGTATAGTATTATAAACGCGAGGAATTAAGACAGCGCTCGATTCGCGGGATTTGATCGGAGGATTGCACTTGCGCGGTCGAACTTCACCCGCTCTATATATGCTCTGGCTAAACTCGAACTTTTTTTTTGCCCCCGCCGCCGCCGCCACACGTTCAATCAACTAACCAACGAGCAGCTACTTCTCTCGGCTATACCTCCTCTCGATTTTGCATTGCAAGTAGCACCGTTGAATTGCTGCAGAGGCGGCCGTGTGGGCCGAGCTGAAGGAGGTACTTTGACGCTCCGGCAGAATGTCCGAGCTATTTTCTCTGGCAACTCCAAATACGAAATCACAGGGGCCAATTTGACTTGGCTCTACGATAACTTCAACTCGAGAGAGAGAGAGAGAGAGAGAGAGAGAGAGAGGGTTGTCTTTCCCTGCGGTTTTGCCATTCAAATAAACTATCTGGCCGACCGCTCGTAAGCTACTGCGTCATTAATTTCTTAGAAAAGCCACCGCTAAGCCAAACGAGCGCCGACAAGTTTCTCTTGAAGAAAAACACGGCGAATCGGTTGATCGCAAAGAGAATATCGCCGGACGAAATAAGCGAACCTGCGATATTCCTCGAAAACTTACGCGAACCTGCGGAATTCCAGAGAGTCGAACGCGTCTCCGGATTCGTGCCACCCCCCCCCCCCCCCCCCCCCCCCCCCCCCCCCCCCCCCCCCCCCCCCCCCCCCCCCCCCCCCCCCCCCCCCACCCCCCCCCCCCCCCCCCCCCCCCCCCGAACAGCAGCTCAAGAGAGAAAGAGAGAGAAAGAGAAATCTAGAGCATGCATAGTCATGAGAAGCCGACGATTGAAGCACGGACGATTTCGCGATTTCGCGCGAGAGCGCTGACGGGACATCCGGGCTACCCTTCGACTCCTGCTTATTTCGTCGGTGAAAACCTCAATGAGAGAGGGAGAGAAATTCTCGTGCTCCAGCGGCCCGATGAATCGCATGAATGTGTGCTTGTTGAGTGTCTCTGTCCGGTGGCTTCGCCAAAGGGAATGTCTGCGTTTGTCGCTTATTAGACAATAAATAAAGTACTGATTTTCGATAAAAAAAAATATGATTCCAATCGGCTTAATACTTTATCGTTATACTTGAATATACACAGTTTAATGCGTGTAACTTCAAATAAAGTTTGATTAAAACGTTCGATGGATTATCTAAGCTTATGGCCAATTATCCGTTATATCGCCAACAATTTACACGAATTTTGCATCCTAACAATAATTATATCGTATTCATGGTATTCTTGCGAAATCCCGTAATTTCCATAGGCAGCATTAAGAACCCGAGATATTTAGATTATCATTAAAAATAGTCCTCTTTACGATTTCCCATTAAAACTACCCCCTCCCCAATAACCCAAATACCTGTGGCCTCTCATCCACCCCTATCCATTAAGCGCGCGTGTTACCGCGGCAAAACATCAGCTTGATTTTTGCCGCGCAAGGTCAATATAATAAATTCAGCCCAAAAATCGCCAACACACCCATTATCGTCAAAGTCCAACGGGCTACGAGCGCGTCATACAAAGCTCTCTCCCTCTCAGCGACTCTAATTTCCAGCGAGTCATATCGGCTCGCGCTCGCAGGCTCTGGCAACGTATTATACGGAGAGTCGTTCGCTCGTTACAGGTTCGCGCGCAATTTCCATAGGGGCGTCGAGTGTTAAAGCGGAAGCCCCGGCGCTATTTCCTCTCCCGCGACACTGCTGCGCTGCGCAGTACTGCGACGGTCCTACACGCGAACCGGCTCCTCTATGTCGCGGCCAGCTTTTCGGCCTGTTGCACTGGATCGTTCGCTCGAAAACAAGGTGTCAACTGCACAGGCGCGGCTCGCTGAAAGTGAATTTTCTTATTTGCAGCCAACTCCGAGCATATATGTTATATATGTCGCCCAGATCAGAGAGTTATTAACGTCTGCTTTGCAAATGTCTGGTGGTAGAAAGAGAGAGAGAGAGAGAGAGAGAGAGAGAGAGAGAGAGAGAGAGAGAGAGAGAGAGAGGTGGATAATCCGAAATATTTCATCGAGACAAAGCTCGCCAGCGTGTAAAGCGCGTTACGCTAACTGTTATGCGGACGGTAATTATTACGAGGCTGGAGATGTATAACGATGACGCTTGATGACAATGGCGATACGATCATAACGGCTACCAGCGAACCGACCGACTATATATGCACGGCTAACGAAGCGCCGCGCCGCTCGACTATTATAGTTATAATAATGGGAGGAAAAAGTCGGTACTGCAAATAGATATGACTGGGAGCTGTGTATAATGCTGATGCTGCGGTCGGTTTTGCAGGATTTATGAATTTTGCTTTTGACTCCGCTCGCGCGCGTGAGCTTGCATAAATTGAGCGCTCGATTGATTAATTTGGACTCGCGCGCGCGCGCGCTTTCAATGGCGCGCGTATTATCACGCGTGCGCGTATATGTGTCAAATGATAGAGTACACGCGGACATGGTTTATATCGATGCATGAATTAATTGCGTTTCGGTGGAAAACTTTTTGCCGGCGACACGTTGGAAAAATTCATATTTGGCGATTTTTTTGTAAATCGTCATGGTTGGCCGCATGTGTAAGTGATGTTGGGTAAGGGCAGGGGGAAAATGGAAACGCGAGGAAATAAAAAATGACAGGCGGTCTAAAAGGATAAAGCTCTGATGATACGAGCGAGGGTTGATTCTTTTTCTTTTGTACCGGAGCTTTTCGGAACTTAGCAATGGAAATTTTTTTGAAAGCCTAAACTTTTATTTCTTCAGATAACATTACATTTGTCCCGCTGATTCTCGGTATCGATATCATGTTTTTTTCCAATTGTTATTTACATTAATAAATGAAAAAAAAAAAATTGACACACTTTTTATATTGGCCTTGGCAAAGTACACAGACCACGCCTCTACAGGTGCCTCAATTTTTAAATTCATAATCTTACTTTGGTATTGTTTCTTCATTTGACCTCGAGTCTATTAAATTCTGGTAAAGATTTTTTATGTCAAAGAAACAATATTCCTATTGACCCTCTGACTAAACGATATTATGTCAACTTTTGGTGAACGGCATTACTTAAATTTATAATTTTAAATTAAATTCATCGCAAGCTTATAACTTGACTTAAATAAAAGTATATTATGTTAAATAGCCCGTGGAAAACATCCAATTAATATTTCTTTTCAAGATATCTTATAATTAATTATAAAAATTATTATCTATGTAAATGACGTTAATAAAAATTTCACGATGCTCTTGCATTGAAAAGCTTAAAAGCTCCGTTTTTTTTGTTAAATTATTAAAATTTATTCGCTAACATAAAAGAGAACTTTTAAACGGCCTAATATAAACATATGAGCTTCTACATAATTCGCCAAAATTAGCAAAGTTTGCTCAATTTCGAATGTTTGTTCGCAGATAAACGAAAATAATGAGAGAAGCGAACGATTTTGGACGAATTGGAAATCACATCGTAATCTTGGCCAGGAAACAGACGGCAAACATGATTTGCAACTATGGCTCGGTGTTACTGCTTTATAAGCGGCTGTCGGGCTTGGAATCTCATCACAAGCTTATCGCGGCCAAGCATCTTTAAAAATCAAGGTTCGCAACAGTCTGACTTGTTTAAAGGTAAGTATAAAAAAGCGACGTAAGTTTGAAACTTGAAAATAATAAAAAAAAAATAACGCTACGATTACGCTTTTGCAGATGTCAACGATTAAGAATCAAAGATCATCCAACGCCACAGTTTTGTCATGGCTGGCAATAGGTCTGGTAATGTTATTTGTTTACAGCGTTTCCGGGATCGTCAACGACATAGGCTGCAAGAACGTTTACGACGAGAGCATCTTCACAAGGCTCGACCAGCTCTGCGAGGACTGCTATAATCTTTTCCACGAACCTAAGTTGCATTCAGTGTGCAGGTATATGCAGCAGATTGTCGAGCTGGTAGCTTGAATCTTTATAATGCAGCTCACATAATTTGATAACTCGTGTTGTTTTTGTTTTTTTAATTTAGACAGGATTGCTTTACGACGTCGTATTTCAATGGCTGCGTAGATGCGCTGACGCTAAACGACGAATCGGAAAAATACCAAGACTGGATTCGCCGACTTAACGGAGTTGGAGTGTAAGAGTTTAAATTGTATTTTTCAATGACGAATTTTAATCCTTCAATAAAATTTCGATAAACTTCCAGGCATTAATAAGTCTCATGGACAAAAGCTGACTTAACAGACGTGGCGTTTAACATAACATTGAATATACCAAAGTGTTACCATCGTTCTCTTTTAGAATCATAATCTGCGCTATGATTATGATTCTGTGTCATTCTTTACCTGAATTATCTTTAGTGTATATAATTAAAAAAAAAATTAATAAAAGAGGTCAGATGAAAGAAATTCAATTAGTATTTCACTTTATTTTTTTGTTCGCTCTATTTTCCATTAACTTATTGCTGCGATCGTCAAGGGTTTCTCTATCTTCTCGCTTTCAAAATCTTCGAACGACCCGGAGGAAAAAAAAAGAAATAATTCCACGACTCATCTTGTGAAAAGTGGCCAAACTGATATGCATTGTTTTAAAATTAAAATTTTACCAATTCATCAAGATGAATCACAGACGGCGCGTCAAACTTTTTACAAAGATCTCTCATTAGCCTTGATTCCCGCGCGATATTCCTAATAACCTTAAGGCTAATCGGTGGCGAGACAATAAAGAAGAAATAAGAAAGAAAAAAGAAGAAAAACCAGGCCAAAAATTCCCAGTATACAATACCTTTCATAAATAGTTTAAGAGCCGCGTAAACAACAAGAGAGAAAGAGAGTCTCCAGGTGAGGACACGCAGCACAACGATCGACACCTGCCGCTGGCTAATGAGCTCTGTGGCTGCCCCCCTATATACAGCTAATCTATATAGTTCGTGCGAGGGGGAGGGGCGAAGCAGAGGCTAATTTCGCCCCGGCAAGCGAGATAACGATTCATCGAGCAGTCCTCGTTATAGCCATTGAGTAATTCAATACGTGCCCAATGGCCTTAGCAGGCCTTTGAGACGCGCTACTTCGTCCTCTCCGTCGCGGCCGTCACGTATAAAGCGAGAGCGAGAGCGCATCGCCGCACTAGCTTCTCCCTCCGCCGATCGTGACTACCGACTTTCTGCGGGGCTTGTTGCACGACGGCCGTCAAGATTGTACTTAGTCGAGATTAGAAGCTACGGAGTACATAACGAGCGAGGCGCTTTGCCGAGAACGGAGAGATCGTCCTTGTTTCCCCCTCCCCTCTCTCTCTCTCTCTCTCTCTCTCTCTCTCTCTCTCTCTCTCTCTCTCTCTCTGCGACACAGACGATGCACTTGGGCTTTGGCGAAGGAGAAGGGCATCTCTTAGACCCTCTGTGCCTCCTCCCTCTCTTGAAATGGCTCTTACTTTGCCGAGCGGACGAGCTTAACGGTGAGGTAAGAGGACGGGGGGGGGGGGGGGGCGGGGCGGGGGGGCAAACTTTTTCGGCGGCGCCCCCCCAAGGGCAATTTCAAGGGGAAAAGTTGCCCGGCAAAATTA
>JAPYYQ010001302.1:0-36099 GCA_030522585.1 Anagyrus pseudococci
ACTCGTGTGAGTTGTCACCCTCGCTTCGCTCGGGCGACAAACCTCACACTCGTCGTGAATCATTTTTCACGCACTTGTATCGAAATGTACTATTATGCGCGTGTAACGTTTGCTCTGGCTTTAAATTAACTTTAGTTTTTTTTTTTTAATTCTTTGGGATTTTCAGGTCCAATTACGGAAAGTCCCGATGTATTTGTTTAAACTACTATTTATAATTTTAATTAAAACTTTCTCGCGGCGTTCATCAACAAAAAAAGCGCAACGAGGGTCATTTCTCTTTTAGGACGAAGGAAAAAAAAGGTTAATATTTGAAGTATCTTATTTTTATTTGCCTTTATCTCGACCTTGTTGCGAATCTGCTATTAAATATCGCGCGAAAAATAATAGAATTTTCATTGTTAAAAAATTTCAAGTTTTTCTTACGCTCATTAGAGGGTATTTCGGTAACCGAGGACTATCGCGCCTACTTATTATCTTCAACGCCACCGCGGCTCCTAATTTGAATCATGCAATTATGTAGATTAAGCAAACGTTAACAAAATTTAAAGCCGAAAAAATTTGTCATACTTACTTTACCATTTCCAGACTATCAGTCAGACTCGAGTTTTCAAATTTTTTGAAAATTATCAAAGCTGCATTAGCCAGACCAACAGCGCCGCGTATTATTCACACGGAGCAACGGAAAATCCAAAATTTGAAACCTCACCCCCAACTGAAATATCATTTTCTTCGCCTCCTCCTTCCCAAAAAAAAGAAACAAAACAAAAAAAGGGGGGAAAAAGAAGCAAACTAATCTCATCTGCTCACGTCTCTCCTAATTAAAACCCCCCGGAGTCTCTGAAGCTCACGATCCACGACCTCATTTTTCGCGAGGGCGCAACGTCCAATTTCGAATTTCGCCTTAGTCGGCATTTTTGTTTTGTCTCGGGCCAAGCTTGCGCGCACGTAAATACCTGCGCGCGCTTTCATTTTTCGCTGGACACACACACGGGGGGAGAAGGGAGACGCGAGGAAAGGGGGCGGCGGGAGTAGCGGGCTCCTGCGCTCATTTGTTGCGCTTCGTCGCACAGTCTCCTCCGTCTCTTGCACTGTACGCTTTGGCAGATCTCCAAAAGCTCGCTGGATTTTTTCCGATTCTTTTTTCCTCCTCCTCCCTTTAGCTTCCTCAGCGCTCGGGAATAATTTATGCTTTCCGATCGTCAGTTGGCTGCCGATAGAGGCTGCGAAAAACGTCGATGACAAGTGAAATCGTCGTTTGTTCCTCTTTTTCCCTTTTTTCCCCTCTTCTTCTTCTTCGTCGTCGTTTTTTTTTTCATTCGACGTTCTGTATGTGCGGGCGCATGTGGGCTAGGAGCGATCGAATGACTGAACGCCGATGGACACTTTTCGGATCGACTCTCGCTCTTAGCGAGAGCGGGTTAATCGGCCTCGACTTGACAAGCGGGATTAATGCAGATGTGTATTTAAGAGCCGAGAGAGAGAAGAGCAGGGTAGAAAAAAAACCGAGGGACGGCTTCGAAGAGCAACCTGTTGACGTTGTTATACTCTGATAAATTTCCCCTCGCTCGCGTATATAGTTGGACAATTTTCTCTCCGCCTCTTCTTTCGAAACTAAAGCCAGCCGTGGGCCAATAAGCGCAGAGAGAAAATCTCTTCACCAGCTCATCATCATCATCTTGCCAAATCTCGCGTATAGGGTCGCTTATGCATTCTCAGTTGTGACCTACGCTCTTCTCGGGCCATTAGAAAGAGAGAGCCTCGTAACCGAAAACTATACCCATCGCTCGCTCGGCATTTCGAAAATTTCCCCGGGAAAATCCAAGTTAACAGGGGAGCAGACGCGTCCGTTATCGCGCAATATCTGCAAGATCTTAATCACCCGGCCCCTAAGGGCTCGGCGAAAATGACGTTAGCTACCTCTCGCCCCCCCCCCCCAACTCCCTCTGCTGTCCTCGCACCTCCCTTAACGAGGCCGAGGTTAAATCTTTGCTCGGGCTTGCTCCTGTTGCGCGAGGGAAGCTCCTTTATTGCGCCGAGTTTTCATTGCTCGTTAACTGGCTGTCTCTCTCTCTCTCTCTCTTCCTCTCCGTGATAGCTGCAACGTTGCTGGCCTTTACATTTCATCCCTCGCGTCGATAGGAAATGTTCAGCGGTTTCTGTCTTTCTAGAGGCTTTGACGTTTGGTGTTTGTTGTCGACGGCAAAATCGGGCTTGTTTCGCCGAGTAAGGGGAAAGGTATACGTTTTTAAACGACTAAATGTATTTATTTACTTGTAAAAGCAAATTGCGAAAGGTAGATATTTTTTTTAGATCGACTATAACTTCCCTCCGACTTGTGCACATGTAACATTTACGGAAAGAGTCAGCGCAAACGTACCGACTCGAATGTTGCCCGAGTGTTTTGGCAAAGCACGAAATTTTCGGAAATACTGCAGTAGCACAGACACAGCCAGGTACACGTGAAGTTCCAAGTTTGCTGTATCGCAATTACGAATAAAAAGAAAGTCGAGGCACAAAAGGAGAGCGGACAGGAGAATGAGGGCACCGGAGACTTTTCTCGCGAAACACGTAGTCTCTTGTCTCTCGCGTCGATTACGATGACTCTGTAAGGGATATTCTAATGAAGTTTCGTGGTCAGACGTTGGGAGAATCCCCGATAAAAAGCGGAAGGTCGGAATGTCGCTACCGCTTGAACGACCGCAACTGCGATGCGGATGTAGTTCAACGAGAGAGAGACACATACTCTCGGTCTCAATCTTTCTTGTACTTTGCCTTTTTATTTATTGCCTTCGTTTATTGTATAGTAAGTATTTTTAAAATTTTTATAGTTTTCGAAATTTCATGCATAAAAGAAAAAATGAATAATAATAACGAATGTAATTCGGGTTGAATTTAATTGCACACGCAACCGGCTTGCTCTGCGGGGTCGGCTCGCGCGTTTACGCTTCGACGATATAATCGCATGCCGCGCTTTTGTTCTTTATTTGCGAACGGGGCCATTCGTCTTCATCAGGTTAAAATTTGCAATTTACGGCTCTAGCCAAGGGGGCCCGGGCTTCTTTCCACACCTATATAGATACCAGTAACCGTAATAACGCCCGGGGCACAATGCATCGCTATATCACGAGCTTAGTCAAATCGTTAATAGCAAAACAAACGAAAATTCCCGAGATATGCTTTAAAAAAAAACCATGATCCATCAGGATTCTTACATCAATACTCCTGGAAAATAAAGCGGAGAAGACGCGAGACCTCGTCAGCGTATACACAGTTTGCGAACGCGTCGTCGTCGTCGTCATTTCGCGCTAATTCGGAATAATGGGCAGGCGCGCTCGAGGCGAGCTGCTGCTGCAGGCCGTTGCTGCAACTTCGTATAGCGACGGCTGCACATCGGCTAACGCAAACTTATTGCATATACGCTCAGCTCGTTAGCCCCAGCTTCGAAGCGAAGACGACGACGAAGGGGGTGGTGTGGGATAGGCCGGACCCCCGCACAGCCCGCCGGCCGCTTAACGACGCATCCTCCGGCCTCGTTATGCTCGTTAACGGATTAATCGAAACTACAGACGCTCACTCCAAAAAGATGCCGCTCGCAGAGAGAGATAGATGTGTAGGGTGATTTGGTGGAGAGGATTGATTTTTGGCGAGAGGGAGAGAAACATTTATTGGGCTTTATACGTCATTGCGGTTGACGAGTGGAATGACAAATGAAATGTCGAGAAAACGTTTATCTATATGACGTATAGGCGTATTAGTACGGGGGGAGGCTTGGTATGAAAAGCCATCGATAAACGCATATCCGCGCAAAAGCAGCCCGAGGCTCCGATGGGGATTTGATTTAGCGGCAGATCGGCCGCCCGTAAAATTGAACGCTCAAGTCTCTCAGCCGATTTCCACCTATCCGACCCCCCAGTTCATCCGTACGAACATATCTGCGCTTCCAAATGGAAAAAAAAGAAAATGCAGTTAGCAACTGCAAGTTTACGGAGGACAAATATGGAAATCCTACTTTGATTCTGCTGTAGCTACTTTACTTAATTTGAGTGTTACTAACGTCCAGTAACAATTGACAGACATACAGCGAGACGTGAATTATAAAAAAAATTAAGCTACGTCAATTTTCATAGAAAATATTTATTTTAAACAGATGTACAGTTTGGTTTTACTTCTGAAAATAGATGTTGACTACGTGAACACTGTGTTTTGCAGAGGTTTTAAAGTTACAAAGCAACGTAACTGCTTGATTGTGTACAGCTTAAACGTATTGCGATTAATTATAATTAAAATGTTGATAAGCGTATTGTGAACAAAGTAAAATGCATTTTACTAATTTATCTTGGTATCGTAAAGTCCAAAAATTGAACCACATAATCATCACATTCATAGATTAAGGCACAAATGGATCGTTTAAATTTTTGTCATTGGATTGATAGATTTTGTTGTTCACTGTACTACTAAAATTTTACATCATTCTTATTTATACCGATACTTAAATTTACAATTTGACTATAGTTCAATTTAATTTATTGATAATAGCACTGTTAAATTTTAATAAATTTACGTTTCATTAAACAATATCGTAATCATTGATCCAACTAGAATTATTTATGCGAAATGATAAATTAAAACTTATATTTGTGAGAAATATATGTTCCAATTATTGTACAAAAAATTTACAAAACAAATGAGATCAGTGATACTTTACTGTACAACCATAAAATACACAAAGGCAAAAATATCATTTCTTTCCTTATACATTTGAGAAAAAAAAGTTAATTCATTTAGATGTTTACATTCCTTAATAAATAATATTGAACAACTCTCTTTTCTTAAATTCCATAAATATATTTTACTTTGTCTATTGTACATATCTTACACTATTAGTTATTAACTTTTGATATACGTTCAACGTACTTTCTAAAATTTTAATATTTTTTTAAAACTATTGTATTTACGTATGCCACACACTAATGATCTTCATTATTTATCGATGAGTATCAATGAAATACTTGTAAGGTAAAAGTTATAAATAAGTACTAAAAAGTAATTTCAAAGTTAATAACTATTAATGTCACTTTTCACACATTTTCAACACCAAAATAATCATTACATGAGCAACTTTTTATTTTGGGTCTGTCATAGATATTGCTTATCTTTTTTTTAAAACAATGATGTCTTAAAAGTTTTATTGTATTTTTCTCAAAAATAATATATATCTTTTGATAACTCTATTTATTCAATTATTTGAAAATGTGCAAAATACAAACAATTATTATTAATCATTTTTCTTTTCTATTTTAAATAGATCTTTACATTTTAGACTGTACTTCAATATTATCTAAACTAAATAATGTTATTACTCTTAAGATTTTCGGTGGAAAAATTTACGACATAATTCACCTAATAATTCATTACAAATTTACACGAGATTGTTGTTTGACGAAAAAGATTAGAAACTTGGGTTTCCTAACTTTCACGATGAACCTAACAAGTCATTGTTTTTGCTTAGAAGTTGCTCATTTACTAACGATTCACTGAGTTCTTTAAGTATTTCACTCGTCTGTTTTGAGTTCCAGTGCTTCTCTTTCAAGTGCTGACCGTAGACGTAACGCGACACAAAGATGCCGTGACACACCCTACACCTAAACTTTTTGTGATCGTTTAAACGGGGTGGAGGCGACTGCGGTAGCATGGCTAATATCTTTTGTTTTTCGTGCTCCTGTTGTTCCTTGCTTTTATTTTCATTCTTCGGATCCTCAATTGGTCGCAGCTCCTGTTGCTTTTGCGACGTCATATGCTGCTCCTCCATGTGTTGCGTTCGTTTGTCTATCGAGTCAAAAGCCTTGTCACATGCTAGACATGAGAATTTCGTCTTTTTCTTCGGTACCTTTGAGTTCATATGTGTTTCAATGTGCTCCCTGAAAAATACAAGTTACAATTATGGTATTTTACTTTAATTCATATAAATGATTAAGACAAACACGTTTTTTATGAAAAAAAGTATAAGTTTACCTGAGCAACTCCTTTTCAACAAAACTTTTATTACATTCAGGACATAGATGAGCGTCGTGGATTTTTACGTGATTAACAAGTTCTCTTTTTGATAATCGCATACCACAGGTTTCACATTTCGAATTTTTGTGCACTAAATGCTTCCGATGTGCCTTGTCTATATGACTTTGAAGCTGCTCTATGCTTGTAAATTTACTTGGACACAACATGCATGTCAAGTGATCAGACGTTATATGTTGCTTCAAATGTACCAGTAACGATTGTATATGCTGGAATTTCTTTGAACAAGTTTTACATCTTAAATCGTACAAGTCCACATGAGATTCCAAGTGAGCTCTAATAAATTACAAAAAATTAGATAATTATTGAAAAGTATTACAAATTTATTTATCTTTATATTTTTAATTATTTCAACTTTTACCTTAACGATTTTCTGGTATAGAATGGCCCAGAACAAAGGCCGCAAACCAAAGAGCAGACATCATTATGAATATTTACATGATTAACAAGTTCTTTATTCGAGTAATATTGATTGTGACAAATTGGGCAGAAGAAGCACTCTTGATCTTGCTTTAAATGACTCTCAAGCTTATGCTTAAGAACTTCTAATGGTGTTTCAAATGATGCAGAACAAATAATACAAATTTCTGGGAAATCTAACGTAAAATTTGCCAGCAACTTTTTCAAACGTGTATCAGATGGATCTCCATTAGATGCTATAGTTGGAAGTTCCCTTTTTAGAAAAGTACTACAAGTAATTTTAATTGGACTGGTATTGCCAGTATTATATTCTGAATCGCTGATTCTTGTATTTTCTTGTTTCATTATTTTTGAACTCACAGTTTTATCATACTTTGAGTCATTTTTAGTTCTCTCAATGTAATGCATATTACTATCGTCATTATCATCTTTAAAAAGAACTTTCTTTGGCACTTTAGATAAAAGACTAAAACTGCTATCACTTTGTTGTTTCCTTTTTGTGATTTCTTTTATATCAGATGTATGATATAATTTTTCATCAATTTTAGAATAAAGTGAATTATTATAATTTTTAGTATCCATATTACTTGAATATTTACTTGACTCCTCAGATGCATAGATTGACAATCCATCTTCACTATCAGAAATGTCAAAATCCTACAAGTAACAATAAACACTTATTTATTTACCGATTTTTTAATGAAAATTTAAAATCTATTGTAATAGAAAATAATACCTCTTTGGCAACAGGAAAATCATGTTTAGTAGTTGAACTGCTTGCTGAAAGATTTTTGTAAATATTTTTTTTAGATTCCGTTGGTAATATTTCTACTGATTTCACTTTAACACCAGAACTTTTCTTGTATGGATTTTTGGCCATGCGTCTTTGCTTTCGAGCATTTTCGACCTCTAGCCGAGCCTCCTCTGAAGCGTATTCTATTTGATAATCTTCTTCACTTGAAGTTTCTACAGGTCGACTTGAACTAATGTTATCTAAATATAAAATAAAATGTAAGTAACATATTTCTTTGAGTTTATAAAATTCACTATTGTAAGAACTTAAGTTCTATAAACAAAAACTTACCATAACTTTTATCCATATTATCTAACTCACTAAGAAGTTGTCCAACATTACCAATACTTGGTAACAAACTCTTAAATGTTGATTTTAGTTTTATTTCTGCCATTTCACATTGATCTTTGAAACAGTTCAAAGAGTCGACAAGGAATATACATTTTTTACACATCACTTTTGGAAGTTCATCGTCTTTTTGAACCTGTATTATAAAGTTATTTATTAGAAAAAGTTATAATTCATATAACAAACAAAACTAACATAAACCTTTCTTTCATACACCAGTATAAAACAAACAATAACAAAGATTTTAAAAAGATTGTATAAACACACAGGTTTTAGAAGAAGCGCCACTCCGTAGTTTACAGTAACCTGCCAAGTCTACGTACTAGTTGCATCATACACACATCAATCTAATATTTATAAGTTAAAAAACAAAGCAATCACTACAACAAACAAATATTTACTATTACCAACAAAAAAACATCAACAGTCATTCATTTCTCTAGACAAAAACAATAGGCACTCAGTTACCAATACTACCAAAAACAATCTCAACTCTCCAATAACCTCCAAGGTAAACTATCCCTAACCACAAAATAAAAGCGAAACAAACAATCGAAATAAACAGAACACTCGCGACAATTCAGAGTTTGGTTGTTTGAAAAAGAAATAGATGCAGAACAAGTGATTTCGAAAGGAAACTAACCTCAAGCCTAATAGTGTTGAGCAGCTTGTCTGGCAAGTCGTTCACGTAACAATCGTCGGAGAATATGGGCACTAATTCGCCGCAAGTGGCCAGGCAGGTCCTGCACATTAGCTGGGACATGGTAGCCGTGGACCGCTGGCTGGGGCCAGCTTATTATTTCGAACGCTGAGCTGAGCAACGAGCTTTGAATTTCCAACGATACACAGACCGAGAAAATACGTCCATTACCCGCCGTCAAAACAACTGCACTGAGCGTGAGACTGCACTATCTCTATCTCTCTCTCACTCCTTACGCAGGGCGCAGGCAGCAGCACTAAACGCGCGCGCGCCCGCGCGATTCTACTGCGCATGAGCCAATTCTGGGTGTTTTGATGGTTTTACTGGTTTTAGGCGTTGCCGCGTTGTTGGTCGTTGCGGCCCTACAAATTTTACATTTCACCAACATTTGGCAGTTTTTTTTTTCATTACTCTAGGAATTTTCTGGTTACCGTTTGATGCTTACAGTTTTTTTGGCCTGGGAATAGATTTTGGAGTTCCGAGGACGATTGCGTTGTATGCCTCGTAGTTGATGGTTGCAGTTATTTGTTTATTGCAATAATATAACATTGAAATTCATATATTTTGGGATAGTATCTTTTAGAATAAAAAGTTAAAATAAATTTAATGTATACACAATTTTTGGCTTTGAGTCGAAGTGAAGCGTTGGAGTTTGTAGTTCTAGTATTTGCTACTAGAGGTGCTGCAGTAACGATTTGGAAGGCGCGAAAAATCAAATGTAAAATATCGGCCGAACAACGATAAGGAAACTTATTTCTTTTAATGAATAAGATCAATATAAAAAAGTTTTGCTGATGATTTGTTTAAAAATGTTTGTTTAAATGTATTTTAATACAAAACATAAATTTTAAATACAAATGATCTTTAAGAACGTCAGTAACGTCTGGGCGAATGGAAAATTATCTACGTAATTTAATTAATTAAATGATATATTACATACAAACGAAATAAAAAAGAAATCATAGTTAAATGAGCATGTACGTGAAAATTATTACTTTACAGCAGGAAAACGTCCTCGCGCGTTAATTAAAAAATAAACATATTAGTATTTTACTTCCAGACGATAAATTCCATTGGTCTCGTTCAACATTGTAATATTCAAATTATTCATATAGCGATAAAAACGTGTACGAGGAAAAGATTGATATCTCAACAAGTGGCAGTGTTTATATTTCCAGTCACTGTTTTCATAACTGTTGATTTATTTAACAAAAAACAAAGGAAGGAACATTTCTTAGGGCACTGCTAAATTTGATAAAATCGTTTAAACTTTGATGTTATTTTACAGGATTTTATTCGAAAATATGTATAACATTGATTTAGATGATCGTAACGCAGATGTAACCATTTACAAATACTCGTACCAGGACGGCAAATCGCCCGAATATTGCGGCTCCTCCTGAATTATCGGCCTATCGTGCGTAAAACGCGTGTACAATTCGCAAGTCCATTTCGGCCGCTCGAAAAAGGTCACGTGCCCGGCGTACCTCACGAGCACGTCGTACATGTTATCCACGTTCTTCACGTAACCGGTCAATTGCCCATCGTACCACCACTGCTGCCTGTCTGCCCTCCTGTATTCCGCGGCTCCGGTCCAGTTGAACGTCTCGTAAAAGCTTTGACTGGACGTGTACGGGTAGACAAAGTCCAATTGGCCGTTGTACAATAGGACCTTGTACTTGAGGTTCAGCAGCTCCTCGAGCTGGTGGGTTCTCGGATCGAAGAAGGTGTTTTGCAAATAGCGCGTCACGTCTGTCGACGAGAAATTCATGGGTTTGTCGCCAACGTGAACGGCTCGACGGAAGTCGGGTGTTACCACCCAATCTTTGTAATGCTCGACGAAATCCAAGTGATCGTACAGTAGGTTTTGGTAATAAACGAAACCGGTCAAGCCGTTCAGCAGTATGTAACTCGTGCCTATGAAGTCTTGGAAGGCGACGAAGCCTTTGGTTTTCTCGTCGATCAGACCGGTCTGGTACAAAAATTCACTGCGAATACCCTGTTTGTTGTTGTCGACGAGACCGTTTCCTATCATCAGACCTTTCAGGTTGATGGAAGATTTTGGATTATTGTCGTTGTGCACTTTGATGGCGTGGCCGATCGCTATGACGAATTTGCCGCCGTAAGAGTCGCCGCCGACGAAGAAGTTGTTCTTTCGGTACTCGGGGAACAATTTGAAGAATTGCGTCAAAAATATCAATATGTGCTGGTCGATGTCGTCCTGGGTCTTGGCGTAGCCCCGGGTGTCGTCGGTGAAGCTAAAGCCCGCCCCAATGGGATTGTCGATGTAAATCACGCTGTGGTTAACTGGCAGCGAGTAATTGCGCGTTTCGAGAATGTTTTTCGACGTAAACGTCAGAGGACCATTGTATTCGAAAGTTGCGATCAGTACCGTTATGCCCGGTCCGCCGATGAACCACAGGATCACAGGATCTTCTTTAGGGTTCGACTGGAAATAAGAATATAAATATATATGTTTATTCTTGAACTTATAAAAAAGAAATCAATGAAAATTGTACAAATATTGTAATTACCTGGGAGGGGAAAAACCAAAAGAAGGAATTCGAATTGTACTCTTTATTGATCGTTATGAATCCAGCGTAACTTTCCAATTCGGTCAAAGCATGATGTCGCACGCGAGCTTTTTCTTGGCCCAGTTCTATGTATCCTTTATTGATATAAGGCGTCAGATACAAGGGCTCGCCCACGTCGGCCGTTGGATCCGCTGTGCTGATGTCATAGTACACGGCTGCAGCGTGTTTGCAACAAAGGAAGACGAGGAAGACGACGATGCGCGACACGAGCTTCATGATGTTGGAAGTATCGCGTTCTAATTGACAAATGCAACGATTATCGGCAAGGAGGGCAATATATGCATGTCCAAAAAAAGAAGCATTAACGCAACAATATGATTTTTATTTATTCGATCTTCACGCATGAACAAATATAAATTTCAACGTCTGGAAAAACGAGAATTCCTTAGTGCAAATATGACCATGTATGCTTAATATACTCCGTAACTCGATAAAATACTTCATTCTGACCGTGACTTATGTAAGGCTCGAATTTATCAAGGCAATTACGACAATATTTATTAATAAAATTTTTCACTTATTTAAACTTTAATTCCTAAGTAATGACGTTGAGGGAATTTTGAAACGATTAATTTTAAAAAATTGTTTGAATTAAGAACAATGGGACTGTAACTTCAATGTTTCAATTATGTTGGCTTTGTAATTTAGTGTCTGATAATTTGAAATTTTCAGACGAACAAGGATAAATTGCTTGTTATTATTATTACTCAATGAAATGAATGTCATCTTGTATAAATTAAAATGTTTTGGTATATATTGGTAGCAACAGGAATCAGCGTCTGCTATTTACATTGTCATTTTGCATACGTAAAACTGGGAAATTATTCAAACGTTCGTCTTGATTTAAAAATTTGATGATCAAATAATAAACTTTCATTTTATAGCCATGGTGAAAATAAAATATACGTAGTTGAACATTGATATTTTTTGTTTATTGATCGGTAGTAGAATGAGCCAAGCTCGTGTACAATTTTCAGGTGTTACATTTATTTTGTCGATACATACAATAATTGACAAGTGAAGAAATACAAAAAGTTGCTTCAGCATTACATTTAGAAGGGTATAAAGTTGAATACGCGAACGTAATTCAGAGCTTTTCTGGTCTCCTGGCAAATCTCCGAATTACGAGTGAAGCGCGTTATCAATTCGCAAGACCATTTCGGCTGCTCGACGAACGTCACGTGACCCGAGTTTCTCAGCAGAACCTCCTCAAAGTTGTTCGCGGTCTTCACGTAGCCAGCCAGCTGACCGTCGAGCCACCACTGTTTTCTCTGGGCGAGCTTGTACTGGAGGGCGAACGGCCACTTGAGCTTGTTGTACAACTCCTGGCTGGTGACGTAGGGGAACAAGAAGTCCATTTGGCCATTGAATACGAGGACTTTGTAATTAACCAAAAGCGATTCCAAATCTCGCTGCATGGACTTGTAAAGGGAAAATCCAATGAGACGCGTAACAGTGGTGGATATCGACTCGAATTTCAAATTGCCAACGTGGAGAGCTCGACGTATGCTAGGGTTGTCCAGCAATTCCACGTACTGGGTTTGATCGGTAGGCTTGTAATTCAATATGTTATCGTAGGAGGAAAAGCCGGTGATCTTTTTCTCGAGAGTCAGGGCGGCCAAGCTGCGGTCCTGTTCCTGCAGCGCTTTAATTTGGTTCCTCTGCTTTTTGTCCAGCAGGCCAAATTGATAGAGAAAATCGGCGTTGGCCTTCTGGTAGGAGGCGTCGAGGAGCGGATTGCCCAGGAGGACACCCTTCAGGTTGATGTAGGCGTAATCGATGTCATTGATCTGATCGATGAGCTTGGCGATCGATATGGCGTACTGAGCGCCGAACGCATTGCCGCCCACGTAAAACGCGTTCCTCTGGAGCTCCGGGAAGAGCTGGTAGAATTGGGTGAGCGCGTGGATTATGTAGCGCGCCACTTCGACCTGGTTGCGCGCGTAGCCCGCTACGTCGTCGGTGCAACTGAAGCCCGTGCCGATGACGTCCATGTAAATGACGCTGTGGTTCACTGACAGCGAGTAATTTCGCGGGGCAAAGCCCGTCTTCGAGCTGTAGCTCAGCGGTCCATTATGGTTGAAAACGGCGTGCAGGCAGCTGCCAGCTGGCTCGTTGCTGAACCACAGGATGACCGGATCGTTAACGTAATTTCTCTAAAGAAAAACAAATATGTTCGTTGAGTAAAGCGATGTTGCGAGCACGAGCATTGATGTTACAATGAAACTGATAGAGTAGAGTTTTTACCTGGGAGGGGAAGAACCAGAAGAAGACGTTGGAATTGTATTCCTTGGTCACGGTGAAAAGTCCGGAGTAGCTGTCGAAGCCGGCGAACTGAGGATGATCGACCCAGGCTTTTTGCTTCGCCTCGGCGATCAATCCCTTCTCGAGCAGTTCCGTCAGGTAAAGCGGCTCGCCTACATTTTTCGTACTGAAGGTTGAATTGACGGCGCAGGCTGAGACCGCCGCATGCTCGAGGCAGATGGTTAAGGTTGCGAAAGCAAATATTAAAAATTTCATGGTCTTTCGCATCGCGCGATCCGATAAACGAATGTGAAAATCTGCGCTTAAGAAAGGTGTTTTATGTGACGAATAAACATTAACGTTTATTGACGTTTAATCGGCGCATTGATATTGGCACTGCTGATAATGCAAGAGATTGCATTGTTACCCACTGCCAGATGCCGAGCGCGATAAATAATATTCTTTATCGCGCATAAAATCGCTCATAATGCTACATTTAATTTATTTTTAGTGAAACACGGTAATTCCTTTAAACGAACTAATTATCGAGCACCAAATGATCGCGTCGATATTACGGTTTTGTGCAGCGTAAAATTTGCCGGTAAACACTTATTTGTACAATCAAAACCTGTTTGAACAACCAATTATTATACAATCGGTTTGCAGCTCAAAAATTAAGATAAAAATCATTACGAACTGCATGTTTTTTTTATGATAATCTCAAATTTATGCAGCTATTACGTAACGTGCAGTTCTAAAACGGTTTTAGAAAAATCGCCCGTTTCCTCAAAATCTGCCACTGGTATTCTTTGCAACGGATGCAGAAAAAATAAAATAAAATAAACAACCGCGCAAAGTTAAACAAAACTTGACAAAATATTAATTCACACCCACACACTCGTACGCCTCCTACGCAATAAGCAGCTGGCCTGATAACAAATTTATAGTCTCAACAAAAACCGTGCCCCCTCCGGCAATGACGAAAAACGAATAAAGGTTATTCCGGAAAAGCAACGAAAACAAACAGCTGCGAGATGCGATCTTTATCACCCCTTTTATACCGATCTCGTCGCTAAAACGAACAAAAAAAAAAAAGAAAAAGAAAAAGAAAATCAGCCGCAAATCAAAGCCAATCCGTAGTTGTACGAGAGCGTATGAAAAATCGATCGGGCATTGCTCGCGGCTAGCAGCACGAGGTGTGTCGGTCATTAACTCGTATAGCCACCGACTTCTCACGTGCCGCATACGAGGAGGAGGCGGAAAAAGAGAGCCAAGAGAGCAAGGGAGAGAGGGAGCGATAGAGTGCAACGGCTGCATTATGAGACTACGGAAGGGCCTAGGAGACCGTACAAGAACGCCTGGGAGACGCGTTGGGTATCGATTCCCTCCCCCGTCGAGTGACGCCCCTCCGCCTCCTCAGCCCTCGCCTCTTGGCTCTCTAGCGATCTCGGGTTACGGGAAAGGAGGGCTGTCCATCGACTCCCAGCCGATTCAGCTCTCTGCGGCTCCTCTACTCCGCCAGCGACTCGCGCACCGAGCGCGCCTCTATACCAGGGATGCTGCCGATTTTCGGCGGGCAAAGCTTCGAGAGCGACGATTAAGTTTCCCGGGGGATGAGAGAGAGAGATGTGAGAGCGGTCTGCCTCTGGAGTTTGGAGACTCGAGTGTCTGGTGAGTGAGGCTTGATTTTTAACGGGGAGCCGAAGGGAGGAGTTGTTTTTCAGTTGGTAGTGATGATGACACAGTGAGTGCGGTGTGTTGTTTAGCTCCAACGGACTTTGTTGTTTCTCTTCTTTTCTTTTTACTTTCTTATGGCGTTTTCGTTTAAGTGGCTTTTCGAACCGCAATGGTATGAAGGAAAACCATACGGATAGGACTGGTTACTGCTTGCTGCCGATGGTGGTTTCGAGATGTTGATTTTTTATTAATTGACTGTAAGCTAGAGTAGATTTCTAATAAGTAATAAATAATAAGTGTTGCTGGCGGTGGTGACGATGGTTGAGGGGCAGTTTTTCCTTAGAAGCGCATGTAATCTAATTTTAATAAAAGAAAAAAAACGTGGTTGGTTCGTGGATGTTTTTACAAACAATTTGACGCTGCTGCTGAATATTTTGAAAGAATGTTTCTACATGTTTATTTGATAATATTTTGTTATATTAACGCTTCAATGTATAAATATGTTTGAATGTCATGTAAAGAAACATTACTTTCGGTACATATTAAAATTGCATGCTTTACGAGTTAGCTTCCACATAATTGTAACTATAGGAATCTTTGAGTATTCCCTTAATTACATAATCGAACTTTGAAATAATCAATCATCTGTTAAGTTTAATGACACGAGGGAGAATAACGCGAACTGGATAGTGTTACAACGATACTAAAATAATTAATTTTTTTTTAAATTTAAAGATTTTGTAATGTAAGAAGCTTTAATCTTATTAAATACTACTACAACTGTCGTTGCGTTTCATGGTCAAGTATTTCAAAAGTTATGAATAATAGATTATCGTAAGATACATTAGATTAGATAAAACCTTATCGATATGTTTTAGCATTCCGATAAAATATTAGTATCACGTCACGTTTAAAAATAAAAAGGTTTTTCATTTACAAAATTTCCTGCATAGAAACGAGATAAAAATATAAAGAGTTGGGAATGCGAACGATGAGTCTGTCCTTCTAATGTGAAAGTAGCTACTGAATGTAAGTGAGGCATGAATGGGCTCCATTGAATGTCATCGAACGGAAGTATGTGAAATTTGATAACCGCTCTCGACTGCAGCCTAGTACATGACCGTCCTTGTACGTGTGCGCTTATTTTAAGAAACACTACACTTAGTGTTGCATTTCTAAAATTAAAAAAACCGTTATTTACTAATAAAACCTACGATTATCAAATTTTGGGAAAAAACGGGAATATTGCAAGCAACAATCAAACGAGACTCATCCTGAAAAAAAACAAGAATCTGAATTCCTGAAACCGAAGCTCACCGCCGTAGCTCACCACCGCTGTCAGAGCAATAAACTCACCTCAGTCGCGCAATCCCACAGAGTGAATCTAAAAATTCAAAATAGCAAGCCCGTGAGCCTTTTCCACGCGAAAGCCTCCCGAGAGCGCAGATGATAACTACAGATCGCACATCCACACCCACCCACACAGAGCGAGAGATCACATTACTCGTATACCCATAGGCGCACGCTTGGCTAAACCCATCGAGTCGGATTAGCCGGCTTCTCCTTCTAGCAGTAAGTGCCCTCCATACTCTCTCTTATACAAGAGAAAGAGAGTAAGTTGTGAGTAAAAACGAGTTTTTTCGGATTGCGCGCGGGACGAGCTGAAAAACGGCGATCCAGACTCCGGCCATTTACGGCGAGGGCCGCGCCGGCCGATTGCGCGATCGCTCGGTCTCGGTGAAAGGCTCGGCGAGTAAATCGAGGAACGCCGGGCACGCGAGAGGAGTAGTCGCCTGCGACGATGGGAGCCTGTGTACACACGCCAGTCGGCCCCGGCGATTCCGTCCGTAAATACCTCGCGGTCCTCCTCCTCGGTTATTGTTGCTGCCGCTGCTGTTGTGATGCGGCTGTAAGTGAATAATGAGGCGGTGCTCTCGCGCATCTGCTGACAATGTTGTGATGTGCCGACTGCCGCCGCTGCGCTTTCTCTCTTGCGCGCCGATGTTTCAGTAGTAACAGACGAACGTTTACGACACACCGCCTATATACAGATACACACGTGTGTGCTCAGTGGGAGAGGGCGTCAGTGCAGACTCGCCGCTACTTTTTACTCTGTTTTATACTCTTCGCTGCACGAACCTTCTGCTCCGCGAAGAGAGCACGAGAAAGCCGTATCGTCAACAGGGAAAAAAAAGAAAGGAAGTTCATCAAGCATAGAGACTACTAAGCAACATTAACGTTTCGTGGATAAACGTTATCGGGCACGTCGGGGAGAGAGAGAGAGAACATAAAGAGGAGCGGACAGGAGTTTATTAAAAATCAATTAGCAGCAGTAGGGGAGTGCGTGTGCGCTTGTCAAAGCCAAGCGATAATCCAGTAATGAAACGAGCCTATGCTCTGTGTTTACGCTAGACACGCGCCCGATAACGCGCACACAGACACTCAGCGGCGCTGGCTTAATAGCAGGAAGCTCTCGCCGGGGCCCCTCGTGCGTGAGCCTCAAAGCGCGAAAGTGTAGTAGCTCGGGCGTGTAGGCGCGAGGAAGACGACGATTACGCCTTACTTCTCTCTGGGCAGCTGCATTCGATTGCGCGAGAGAAGGCCCAGAGAGATATGGATGGGGATACGAGTGTTGCTTGACCCTCGCCCAGCCCCTTTTTTATAAGCTGATTTTCTTTATACGCTCTGTGGATCATGGCCCTGAGGATCGTCAGATTTTTTGTGTAAGTTTTTCTTTAGCTTTTTTTTATGCTGTGGGAGTGTTTTGGGATGCTGTGTATTTTACAAGAGGAGGGCGCGCAGCGAGTGTCTGGGTAATTTAAGCGATTAGAACTATTGTTTGCGCTGCGTTCGAACAGTCATAGCAACACGTACGCGGCCGAGTATGAGATAAGGGATTAATCTTAGTTTTTTTACTTCATTCCAATGCTCGCGAATTTACATAATTGCTTGGCGAGACTCCCGAGGAGCGTCACGCTCGAATGCAAACATTGTGTCTGTAAGTCCGAGATTAGTCGAGGGGGGAGGGAAGCTTTATCAATTTGTATATGTAAGTGTGCGCATGAGATTGACTATCGCGCTCTGCGTGCGTCACAACAAAAGCACCGTACGCCAGTGCTCGCTCAATAGTGCAATTACCCGAGAGAGTTGGTAATTAGCGGAAAAATGTGTGTGCTCGTTTATATGTGTACAGCACAATAGAAAAACGAATTCCGAGCTACTTTTTTATTGTGCTCCTGCGGATGCGGGTTATTGCGCAACCTCCTGACCGGCAACTCGAAATGTGTCTATGTATAAACAACGGCAATCGGAGCTTTATCGCTCTGTGCATGAAGTTTTTATGCTTCCTGTGCTCTATCTCCTACTCAACTATACGTTCAACGGAATCAACGCCTCGAGCGTTGCGCCAACGTTTTCTGTCAGAAACACAGAAAGAAATAACTATAGCAAAAAAAAATCTTACCCGAAAAACAATAAGCGGAAAATCGACTCTATAGGTACAGATGACACGATCGCGATTCACCCGACCCTAAACAATCGATTCGAAACGGCCAGTTAAAATCCGATCCGCATTAGGAATCCAAACACAGAATCAGGTGGGCTCTCCGCTACAACATCCTCCTTCGCTTATTCACCTACCTCAAATGCCCCAGTCGCAAAGTAGCAGCGGGTTAACAACGACCGCGACAGGGAGCTTCCAAGATTCGAGGGATAATACCGTAAGTTCGAAGCTTTCGAGTTTTTCTTGAAACGCCGATTTTCTTTATCGCGTCTGGTGAAAATCGGCAGAGATTCGTGACTCGAGGGCGTGTACGCTTTCTCAATAAAAGGGGGGGAGGGGAGAGAAGGAGATCTATCATCCGGCTAAATAACAGACAACTGTCGGGGTTTGCTAATAGTTGACAATTGCGCTCGGGGCGCCACAAATTGCGAAAGCCAAAGCAGTGCATTGGTAGGAGGGAGAATTGTTTCCCGATATCGCGGCGACGTGACCGGGCCGTATAATAACAGCGGCGGCAATAATCTCTTCTCGGCGAAAAGTCACGATTCTCCCCGGGCGCGTGAGTGGCGCTACGCGGTTATAAACCTCGCGCGACTCCGCGTCTTCCGCCGATCGCACATTAACGCACCGATGTCCTGGCTGGCTAGATTCCGATGCAGGCGGTGGCTGGGTAGGAGGCTGACCATGTCCTCGACGCTACTACTGCCGACCGACTGCGAGCGCAGCCCTCTGCTGGACAATGGGGGGATCAGCTTCACCACGAGGGCCGCTTACGCCCTGGGCCACGTGCTCAACGACCTCGCCGCCGCCATGTGGTTCTCCTACACGCTGCTCTTCCTCCAGCGGGTCGCTCTGGTCGAGCCCCTTACCGCCGGCATACTCCTGCTACTCGGTAGGTGAGAGGCTTGCCGCTCCTCAGGGGCGCTCTCTACTTCGCTTTTCTTCCCGAGTTTTTCTTTTCACGTTGCTCTCTTTTCAGGCCAAGTGACGGACGCGCTGATGACACCGGTGTTCGGGCTGCTGGTGGACCGCTACTCGAAGCGCAAGACCTGGCACGTGCTCGGCTCCATCATGGTCGGCCTCTCCTTTCCCATCCTCTTCGGCAGCTTCGTCGACGATCCGCGCAGCTCCGGCACGATGTTCGTCTACGTCCTCAGCATCATCGTCTTCCAGACCGGCTGGGCGGCCGTCCAGATATCCCACCTCTCCATGATACCCGCCCTCGCTAATACGGCCCTCCTCAGAGCCGAGCTCACCGCCATCAGGCAAGTATCCTTCTCGTCGTATAACGCACGCGCTTAATAAGGGCTCAATCGAGTTTTTTCTTTTTCTTTTAATTGTAATTACACGGCTAAAGGCTTGTTGTTACAGTGTTGGCTGCGTGTTTTGCTTGTGTTTTTTTTTCCTCTGTACCGTTTTGACTTTCGTATTTATGCGTAAGCGCATGAAAGATTCATCGAGAGCGCCGGGGAAAAAGCTTCTCGTTATGATTAATTACCGGCTGGGATTAACGAGCTTATGAAAGATTTAAGTGGCCGTGTGTTATGATAATTCAACGTTTAGTCCGTACGCACGCGCGAGTATAAGCGCTTGAACGTATAATCTGCTAAGTACGCGTGTACATGCGTATGTATATGCAAGAACGAGAAACATAGTGATTGTGAAAAAAAAGGAATTTAATGCCCATCGGTGACTTTGGCATAATGTTAACGAATGCATATTCGAATGTTTCAGATACTCCGCTCAAGTGAGCGCGGCGGTGATAGTGTTCGTAGTGACGTGGGCGGTGCTGCCAACTAGTAGCGACGCGAGCGCGCGAATCGGACCGCAGGACAGTTTCAAATTCCGCGTGAGTAAACACACCTATATCCTCAACAAAACAGAAATAAACCTCAACTCACGACGCACAATAATTTCCAGAACATCGTGGTGGTGCTAACGATGTTCGGCGCCACCTCGACGATCCTCTTCCACGCGTTCCTCAACGCCCGCCTGCTGGAAGCCAGTCCGTCGCCGCAACGACCGGACAGTTGCGAGGCGGTGAACTGCCTGGAGGCCGAGCTCGGTAACTCGACGAAGAGGCCGCCTTCGCCGAGTCTCCAGCGCAGACGGAAGCTCGGAGGAGCGGCGAGCTGGCTGGACATCGGCCTGCTCGCTAGGGTGGCTCTGCTCTACGTCGCCAGCAGGCTGTTCGTCACCCTCGCGACCGTTTATCTGCCGCTGTACGTCGAGGAGACCGGGGTGGGCGGCAGGCAGGCGCTCGCCACCGTCCCCATGCTCTCTTACGCCTCCTCCTTCTTTACGGCCTTCTTCCTCAAGCACATCAATCGCACTTGCGGCTCGAAGGTGCGCTAATCTTCTTTTTCTTCTTTGATCTTTTTTTTTTTTTTTTTGTCGACCGATGGTAAACGACGAATTACAAGAGCTTTTTTTTAAAGCACACAATATGTTAAACGGTTGTAATTGCAACGTCTGAAAAACGGCTAATTTATTTATTTCAAATTATTTTATGCAATACTTTAAACGCGATAGTGCATCGTTAAATAAAACGATTTAATTAAATGTATTTTTAATTGGCTAAAGTGGGTAATCGTTGCAGCAGCAACAAAAAATACGGGCTCGCGCGGTGAAAAATTTAAAATTCAAAGTACATTGTTGTTTATTTGAAAATAAAAAATGCCTCTGCAATTACATAAAAGTCAGCCGTGTGAGGGCATGGAAAAGGAGAAGGGGATAACAATTATAATACAGCGCATTAGCGACCTCTGGCCGGCTGTTGCAATTAAACCGTCTTAAATAACGTCCGTGGATAGTTCGTGCACCTCCTCTACCCCCCGGCCGTCCTCTGGGGCAATAAATAAGAAATCATGAAAGCCAGCGGCTATAAAAACTTCACAAGCTTTAACCGCGCTTCAGCCCGGAAACGGCATTCTCCTACTGAAGTCGTCCGTAGACTCGCGCGCTTGGTTCCTTTACTACTTCCCCACCCCGTATACCGGCGCATCACCTCGAAACGAAGATTAACGAGGACATTGTCTTGGCCATTCTTTCTCCTCGCATTAATTTAATTAGGCCAGAGCCACACACGCACGCGCCCGAAACTTCGCTCTGCGGAAAAAGAGTGCCGAATCGTGACTCTCTTTGCGGCGATTGTGCCTTTCCTAGGAACGAGAGAACAACAACAAAAAAAGAGGAACTCGCTCGATATCAAAGCGTGCGAGAGAGGTAAAAAAACAGGGTGAGGGGAGCGAATCGTACGAGAGGGGCTCCTAGAGCGTACGCTAGTGATCCTCGTTACGTTTAATTAAAATATAGCGCACCTATGCTAATGAAAGTTTTATCATCAAAGCGGACACGCAACTTCACAGGGGCGCCCTCTCCCTTCTCCCTTCCCCCCTTCTCTCGGCATAATTGCACGATAAATCCGCAGCTGAAAAGGAACGTACTTCCAGAGCGACTTCAAACTCGGCGTGTACCCCCCTTTTGCCTGACCTCCCCCCTCTCTCTCTCTCTCTCTGCAACCTCGAATGTAACCGAGCCGACAGATCCATTTATCACCAGCCGACGTTTATTCAACACTTGGCGATAATCAGAAGGCGTGCGCGGAGAATCTCTCACTGCGGAGTCTTTGCTCGCCTGCCCCCTCCCGGTTATTTATTTATTTTTCACGAGGATAGGTTTTTCTTCGGTCTTACGTAGATATACGCCGGCATTAGATGGTCTTTCTTAAAATGCGATAAACGCCTTGCACGGTATAGCGCCTTTTTTCATTTAATTGTGAAGCCGCGCTGGTATATAAAGAGGTTGGGGGGGGGATAGAGAACGAAGTACAGCGTCGTCGTTGAAGTATATATCGCGCGCCGTGGCTCGTAAGTGCTAAGTTATGATTAATAAACGTGTCGGAGTCGTGTATTGCTTATCAATGACCTGGCCGCTGATTTATGAATGGTCGTTTAGATAAACGATAACGGAATTTAAGATAGCCGAGGGGGTAGGTAGGGTGACGTTGGTGGAGCACTTTCAGAAATTAAAAATTTTTTAATTAATAGAGAAAAGAGAGGGAGAGAGAGAATAATTTCATTTCGGAGATATCGATGTGCGCATCCGTGTAGCGTTTTCATAAACTTTCGCAACGATTTTTCAATTTTGATTCGATACGGGGTTTCAGCTATAGTAGGGTCTAACGAAAAAAAGAAAAAAAAAGTCAAAATTAATTCCACGCGAATGGTCAGCAGGTGTGGACTGACCTCGTGTATAGCGTATACTACACACGGTGAGCGCACGAGAGCAGCGTTAAAGCTTAAATTGCATACACACATAGCGGGCGCGCGAGCGCGCATTCGCTTTGAAATAGGAGTAATTGCAATGTTTATCAATCACGTTAATCAAACGTCGAGCGGCGCGTAATTTTCGTTAGGCCACCGCATGAAGTTGTAACTAGCCGAGGGGCATATTTTCTCGGCGCTGCGCAATCGGGCTGAAACTACATATTGCCCTGGGGCGATCGGACGATCGAGCTACCCCCTTTCGAAAAATGCCGTTCTATTATTTTTTATGGTGATTCATTCATTATTTCGCGCGTTCGTTAAAATCCTCTCCCCCTCCCTTTTTTTAATATCAATTTACCCAGCTGGCTGGAACTTCGCGTGATTGTCGAGGGGCTTTTATCACTGATGGGAATCTTAATGCAGTTGCGCGATCGTTCGATGCTAATAAGATAGAAAGATTCAAATAAGTTTCTTCGTCGCTGTTTATCCTTCCTTTCGACAAGATTAACCAAAGGGAACAAAAAAATAAACATGCGACCAACAATTTTTATTCGACCAGCTTGAATATACGAGTACCATGTGCACACGCAACTATGGTCGCGCACTTCGCGCGCTGATATCCATTGAAATCGTAATAAAGACGTTGAACTTCAAGGAACCAGTCCTTCCACAAATCAGCGCCGCGACGTGTCACCTAGACTGCTCGAGCGTGTATAATTAAATTCACGAGAAGGAGATAGCGCTCGTGGCAGGGAGAATAAAGCTTGACAGCTGCTAACGACTGATATCGGCCGTTATATAGCTCTTGACAGGCGATAATATCCCGTCAAATTGGCGTGAAGGTGTAACGCGATTGGCCACGCTTTAATCGCGTCTATATAACGCCAGCCGCGGGTGACGAAGTTGCGCGGGCCTAGACGAAGAGAGGAGTTTCAGCAACTGCAAGCCCCATTTATTTCTCCCGGCAGCGCGTACGTGTGAGTGTCTCCACACATCAGCGGGGGCAGCTGTCGCTGATTCATATATAAAGCCTCGCTTCCTCTCTCTCAACTTCAGCCGTTAAGCCTCGGCAAACTTCGCGCATCATTCATACCTGCGCGCCCGAGGAGAGCTCCTTCTTTCGCTCTGCTAACGACGCAAAAGAAAGGGATAAAGCCGAAAAAGCAGCCGGTGGTGTCCAGTAGCATTCAATTTGAAGTTTTCGCAAGCGCTTCGGACTCGTCGTTAAGCTACCGACCAACCTGTGTGTTCGATCTCGGCTATTTTTCGCAGCCCCCTATGATTTTCCCTTGCAATAAAACCAACAGGAAAACAAAAGGCAAAAAAAACGAGCCGATGACTCGGGAATGGTTTGACCAACGTATCGAGTCTCGCATAACTTCCTTTTATCACGGCATCGACATCGGCTTGACTTAACAGTTCCACACGCACACTCTAAAAGGAAGCCCGACTTCGCGACGCTGCAGATGCCGCACCCCTTTCCTCGGGCGTTTTACCTCCACAGCCTACGTATAGTAAGCGTAACTCCCGAAGCGTACCTAACACGCGAAGTTGTGCCTGCATCTGTGTGTGCATGCGGTGCGCTATATAAACCCGGACAGTATAGAAGCGAGCGAAAAAGACGGGGGGCTAGTCCCTCTCTCTTGCCCTCACGCGTGTATACGCGGGCCGCTCCTATTAATTACAGCTCACGGTATACTGCAAGCCGACAGCCGGGGCACACACGCGCGCGAAGCACACGGACGAAGTATAAACGTGCACACTCGGGCGCCCTTGCCCCGGGCCCAATTAAGCCGGGCCGCCGCCGGCGGGCAGCCGGCGCGCTATATGTATATGTACACCGGTGCGCCGCCGCCGCCGCGTGCGCTATTTATAGCCGCGCACGCAATTAACTTCGAATTCCGGAAACGCGTGGGGAGAAGGCCCGGGAAAAATCGCTTACTTCTCTACCCTATACGCGCCTCTCTCTCTCTCTTTCTATCCGTACGTGGGGGCCGTTTTCTCTCTCTCCGAGTGTGCGTGTGCTGCATTTACTTATGCCGTGCACCGCTAAGGGGAGTGGGGGAGGGAAAAGAAGGGGTTTATGCGGAGGCTAGAAATACTCGGGGCGTATATATGTAGATGCAGGCTGCGAAGTTGCGATGATAAGATAAGCCGGCGCGCAAGGCAGCACACCACGCGGCGGCCCCGTACACACGGCCGAGTCGATCAGTCGAGGGAGAAGCAAGCCTTCCTTCGAGGACGGACCTGACCCTTCGCCCCCCCCGGCCCCTTCCTTTCTCTCTCACCTCTACTCGGCGGCGTACTTCGTTCTCTACGCCGCGGCTTATTTATGGATCTTGAAAAGCCCCTGGCCTCCCTATGCTTCACGTTTTAACGCTCTCTTCCTCACTTTTCGAATTATTTATTTCCCGAGGCTCTGAATCCGGTGCTGATTTGTCATTGTAACGGGCGCGCGTGTCCCTTCGTTTTGGATCTTTTGATTTTACGTAAACGAAGTTTGTTGTTATTTCGAGGGATTTTTGGTGTCCGCGCTCGTGGCCGCAGATTATAGTTGCGACACGATTTCGTAAGTTTAGCCTGTTGACGGCTTATTTGTTGTTGTTGCCGTAAAAATACTACGTATTTATTTGTGGCCCGAGCGATTTTAACGCGACACGATATCAACTTCAAAAACGGCCCAAGCGTGTTATAATAGGTTTCAGGTCGGCAGGCTTAACCTAAAAAGGAATCGTAGACGGTGGGACAAGATTGTAAGTTCGCAGCGAAGCACAATGAATTCGCTCGAATGCAATGGGATATAACGTGTCTTGCCGAGAGAGCTTTTATCGTCTCGCTCTCGCTCCCTCGGATTTATTATCATTGACGCTTGTTGAGTGTTAATTTTACAATACCGTCGGGGTAGAATGGCCCGGGCGCGCGCGCGAGAGAGCTTTATTAATGGGCTCCATTTGTTTAATGACATCTGGCATTTCCAGCTGGGCTACTTTCGCGCACAGCCGCGTCAATTGTCCCGTGTAAAGGCTAATTTCGAAAATTGCATCGGCCGAAGTTTACGCTTCGCTCGCGTTTATCATTATATGGCAAAGCGATGTAATTGATAGCCGAAAAGCTTTACTTCACGAAGCTCGCCTAATTCGACGTATTCGAATAAACGTTATGCGCACGAAATCGTTAACGCCACACGCGGAGCAGCCCGTGCTTGCGTTTTCGTGAGGGACTGATGGGCAGTTGTGATTGAAATCTCTCTGACGAAGCAGGCCAAACGTGAAATTCATATGCCCCACACACACGGTTGACGAGCTCATATTTTACGGATAATTGAAGCTCCGACATCTCGTGACTTATGAAGTCGGGAGGCTCTGTTGATGGGCGCTGCCACGACTTTTCTCCACTAGGCGTTTTACGGGCAGTGTTTATGTCAATATAGACAACATAATATTATAAACGTCAGTAGAAACATATAAAATAAAAATACCATTCTAAAAGTCGCCTGTACCCAAACAGAGCTTATCCAACGAAGTCTCTCTTACTCTCTTTTGGGCAAATCGTTACGGATCCGTAAGCTTCACCCGGCGGCTTGGCTATTTTTAAACGTCAGACAGGGCCGCAACAACGAAGTTGACGGTACTTCGGCGGAGGTGACGCTGATGACGACGTCGCGGACAACTTCTTTCCGAGGCTCCCAAGTCGGATTATTTTCGTGATTCGCGCGTTCGCGGCTCGTTTATAGAAATGCAACAGCTGCCACCCGAGGGACTAAAGGGGAGCTACTGAAAATGGTCGGAAGAGAGAAAGAGAGCAATCGGTGAAGTCTGCGACTCTCCTCCCCCCCCCCCGGACTTCATTCAGCCCATAGGCTCTTTTATGCCGGCTGTATAAACTGTAGCTGGGTGAAGTGGGCGAACGAAGTATTTTTGAATAATGACACTTGGGAGTGTAAACTGGGTAAATTTGTGGGCGGATCTCAAGTTATTTTTGGCTTGCGTTAATATTTATTATTGTTGTTGCTTTCGCGGTAGGGGAGAGAGTTTTAATTGCGACGATAAATTCGGACTGTAAATTAAGAATAGTTTACGATGTTTTCCGTTTGGTTGATATTTAGAATGCTAATAAAGTGATTCCTGTCGTACAGTTTAAATTTTGTTCTATATAAAAATTGAATGAACTTGAGTTTTAAATAAGAAGGTTGTAAATTAAAATTAAAATAAAATTGTGAGATACAAGGGTATTTGTGTAAAAAGGGGATCGGGTTGAATTTTTCATTGCAGTTCTGTTACCTACTGGGCACGATGATTGGCCTGTTAGCCTCGGTGGTGGTCGAGTTCATGGACGCGAGTAGCGCGAGCCTGTGCGTCTTGGCGATGCTAATCGGATCGGCGAGCTCGATCACGATGGTCACGGCCCTCAGCATCACCGCCGACCTCATCGGCTCCAGGACGGAGAGCAGCGCTCTCGTTTACTCGATCGTCACGTTCTTGGACAAGGTCGTCACGGGTCTCGTTGTCCTTGTTATAGAACGCTGGTATGTGTCTTTCTTTTGTAATGAATCTCTTCTCTTCTTTTTATTCGGAATAAAACAGACTTTTTTTTCTAATAGCAATGTTGTGTTGATATAATGGGTAACAAGCGTAACTTAATTTCAACAGTGTTGAAGTATATCGTATTTGTTTTGCAAAGGTGAGAAAATATTTGTTAAAAACAATGAATCATGAGAAACTCGGCGTCGCATAATAACGCGCCGTTATCATAATTGCAGATGAAGTTATTAAGACAGCTGATCGTTAAATTTGTTGTTTTGATAATTATTATTACAATTGAAATTCAAAACAATTAGATTTATTATTAAACCGATAAATCACTTTTCCTTTATCGGCAGTCAAATTATTTTAATATTTAATTCAATTTTTTTTCTCTCAGTAAATATCACTTGTTCCGCTCGTGTAACTTGATTGATTTTTTAAAAATAAGTAATATTACTTGCCGACGAATAAAATTAGCGAATATCATTTTAAAGCGTACAATAAAATGTAATAAGAAAATTAAAGGAAAATTTTCATCGTGACTTGCGCCTAGGATGCTTATCAGCTAACACGAATATTTTTGTCACCACATTATTAATTCAAAGGTATTTCTGATGGAATCTACAAAATTTTCTAGCTAAGATAAGCCGTTTCACATGAATTTTAATGAAAAAATTTCCTCTATTTGAGTTTAAAAGGTGGAAATACCCGAGCCAAAGTGTTCGAATTTTTCTCGGAAATTATAAAATAATTCTAATGCTAACTAAAAGAAGAACATAAATAAAACTGATAAACAAATGCTTCTTTTTTTTCGTCTTATTTACACTTCAGGAGGTGCATCGATAAAGAGCTCTGCCTGAACTACAACCGAGACTCCTTGGCACTGGTCTGCGCCTCCTCGATGGCTCTGGGCCTTATAACCCTGTCACTCGTGTCACGCTGTATCGCCGAGTAAATTACGACATTCCGTGGACTACGTCAGATCCATTGTCATGGCATAATCGGGCCTCCACAGCCGATAACCGGACTCACGTGTTTACACCGTCATCGAATTTAAAATATCGATTTCCGATCGGTGATTACTTTTCTACGCATAAGCGATAAATGATGTTTCCCTGGAAATGGCAGGGAGAGAAGCTGGAGGTTTCACTGTGACGTTACGATGTAAGAGATAAAGCGTTACGCGCTTGTCACGTGTACGTTTTAGGTCGTTATTGATGAAACGTCGTCAAGATGAAGATTATAATGTTGTTGAAGAGAGAGAAAAACTGTACATAGCCCCGAGAATTTGCGTCTGCCACGACGCACGACTGTAACCATGAGATTTTTCTTTTCAGAGCTTTTATTGTATACAAATGGAACTATACGGGGGAGATGACAATTGCGGGGGTTTTTGTTGTAATTTATTTAAATGTCTAAATTTTAATATATGCTGCTTGTTTTCTATTATCGAGTGCGTTTATACTTTGTTAATGCCGAGTACTTAATCGTTGACAGCGCCTGTATACTTTGGTCATATGTTCTAGTTTAATAAAAAAAATTATTCAAAAATAAAGTCGAAAAGAAAGAAAACAGTCTACAGCGTTGCATTGTTACTGAGAAAGTTGGACAAATCACCGGTCGCTCCACGGAATGCGCACGCAGCTACATGTAATTTGGAGAGAGAGAGAGAAAACGAAAAAGAAAAAGTATTTATCGAAAGTTGTTAAAATCGTTATTTTATTTCTTGCATCAATCACCGATAACGTCGCATATACACATATCGAACCATTATCAATTAGTTTACCGCTTCATAAATGAAACAATTGATTTTTGTCAACACGTCCCTGGGACACCTCAGCAATCCGAGTAAAATAAAAGACAAACAGAAGCTCACGTACGATTCAACAATTGCGCCCGCAGAAGGATACCTTCCGCGCAATTAATAACGCCGAAAAACGGTAGGCTCGCGTAGTACATTCACGCGCGTTTCCCACGTCGACCCTTCCTTCTCTCCCTGCAGTAAAACGTAGGGGGGGAGGGGAGCCACAGTCATCCGGTATATTACGCTAGTCAAAAATTTTTCTTATGACCAACGCCGTGGAGATTTCGTCAGACTCTGCTTTCGGCCCTCTCGCGTGGGGATCCGCCACACAAATACAACATACGCAACATAACACACAGACAGACGGACACAGAGACAAACGTAGACAGGCGTCGTATACGCACGTAGAGACTTAATGGAAACGATGGGTCGAGGGGAGGGAGGCGGGCGGTGGGGGCGCGTAACGCGTCGGTCTGGTCAACGACCCGCGGCCGGCGACCTCGGGCTCTGGCGCGCGTCCACGCGGCCGAAAGCCGCAATCACGGGGCTACTCCTACCGGTAGATATATCTCCCTCTCTTTCCTCGTTGCCCTTTCTCTCTCTCTCCCTCTCGGCGACCCAGCCCTTCCAGCCCTTCTCTATTTTCCGGACGCGCTAAAGAACGAGAGCTGGTAGTTCAGGGTTGTGCTCCCGGTGCTCTAGCTCTCCCACCGCCTATTTCTCTCTCCTGCTCGCTCTCGCCTCTTTCGTAGTCTCATCATCAATCAACCGCTCGGCCGGGCAGTTTTATGTATATATGTGTGCCGGGGCTCTCCTCTCTCTCTCTCTCTCGTTCTCGGCGTGTTGTAAACAAACGCACGCGCCACGCACGCCGCGCTCGGCGTGCACACTCCCCCCGCGCTGGAATATAATCGATCCAGCCACCGCACCGGCAGCACCTCTCCCCCCCCGTCGCTGCCCCTACCTCCCCCCGACATCAAGGCTCTTGCGGTGGCGTCTTTTTCACTATACGTACATACAGGGTGCCTATACATATGCAAGCGAGAGTGTGTTTATGTGTATACGCGCGGCGCAGTATATACGTCGCGCTCCGGAGTCGACATTACCGACCGGGCTCCGTCCTCCACCGCGAGATGTCGGCCGCGTGCCGGGATCCTCGGGCGGCCTGCGAGAGAGCGTGTTGTTGTCGTAGTTGTCGGCGTTCTCTTTCTCTCTCTCTTCCGCCCTTCTCTTCCCCCTCCCGATCCGGGGATTTTCCGAGAAAGAGAGGGCCCGGTGTGCGCGCCGCGCAGCCGCCACCGCCGTCGCCCGCCGCTGCTCCGTACTACGTGTGTACACACGTAGTCCCCGCCGCTATATACGCGAGGGATAGAGGGAGAGAACGGCCGCTAGAAAGAGACGAGACGAAAGCAGCAGCAGCAGCAGCGGCGACGGCGGCGGCATATACACACACGCGCGCGTCCGGTGGTCGGTAAAGGAGCGAGAGAGAGAGAGAAAGAGCGCGGCAGGGAGGGGAGGGGGGGAGCCGCGCGCGCGCCAACGCCGCCGCACTTCAGTCTCGCGCGACGCTCGCTTTCGTGAACGTAGGCCCGTCTCGCGCTCCGCGCCTTTTCTCGTCCCTCCGACGGCGACGACTACGACGACAACGAGTACGACGACCCCCGCGCGCGCGTGTTCTTCTCCCACTCGTCTCTTTTTCTCTCTCTATCTCTCTATGTGTGTATCATCTCTGTGTACATGTGTCTATCTCGTGTGTAAAAACGATCGCTGCCTCGCTAAACTCCGGAGCTACAGCCGCTCCCGCGCCCTGTACTCCCCTTACGGCACGATCGCCCAGTGAGTGAAGTGCCGAATTCTCTCCGTGAGACCTTCAACTGAAAGTGTATGTTGTACCTATAGTTGTATGTACGTATGTATGTATACACGCACCAGTAGAGAGGGGAACGCGAGTAAAAACATCGACACTAGTGCAGCAGTGGTAGCAGCAGCAGCGGTGGCGGCGGCAGAGCAGCAACGGTGGCCGCTACAAAGTGCTCGCGTGTGTCTGTGTGAGAGTGTGTTTACGCCGCGGCGGCGGCAGCGGCGCACGTGAAAACAGCCGAGACACGCGGAGCGGAATCGAGGGAAGCCCTCTCCGCTCCCTCCCCCTCGCACTGTCTAGCTCTCTCTCTCTCTCAGGCCACCTCCGCACATACGCGATTACAGTGAGTGTGTATCTATGTAACCGGAGTGATCGCAGCAAGAGAGCATCTCTCTCTGCTTTTGTTTTGGTTATTGTTGGTGTTGTTGTCGTTTGTGGTGTTTGGGGCTCTCTCTCTCTGCACAGAGCAGCCTAAAGGAGAGAGAGAACGGACGCAGGCGCGCGCAGTGCCCCACCGGGAGAGAGTGCACGAGCAGCCGTGTGCCGCACAGCAGCAACATCGGCCCGCGTGTCTTTCTCTCTCCCTCTCGTTCCGAGCCGGCGACCGAGATAGCGCCGCGGCGGCCCCCTCCTGAGCAAGAGAGAAAGAGCTTTCCGAGAGAGGAATCGTCGTGCTTCGGAATACCACGGAGCAGCCAACGACGACGACAGCAGGAGTATTCGACGCCGGAGTAACGAGCAAGTGTGTAAATACATATAAATGTGTGCGCGTTTACCAGAAAAGCATTGTAGAGTGCGCGCGCGCCCGCTCTATACTCTCTGATATTACCAACCGATTAATCTATACGCGCAATGGCCCCTAACTGCGTCTCGTGTGTCCCCGTCGACGACGACAACAACGTCGAGAGCACGACGACAATAACAACAACACAACGACCTCAGCGAAGCGTATGGCCCGAGAGAAGCCGCGCGCGCGCTCGCTCTCCTGAACGCGGGAGGAGAGAGAGAGAGACAGAAGAGAGGGAGCAAAGTGCGTCGCTCTCCTCGGGCACCGCAGCAGGCACGCGAGTCGAGCTGCCGTGCTCCCTCTTTCTTCCTCTCTCGCCTTCTCCTCCACCTCCTTTTCCTCCTCGTCCCTCTTCTATATACGTCGATTCTCGTATAGGTGTGTGTCCGTCTATACATGCATACATACATGCGCGGTTCGCGTTTGCCGCCTTGTTTTTCTCTCTCACTCTCTCTCTCTCCCTCCCCGCGCGCGCGCGCGAGCGATCTCCTTTTTATTTCTCCTCCGGCCTCCGGCGCCGCCACCGCTCTACTGCTGCTGCTGCAGGCCCTCCTCGGCCGTTCCACGAAATCGAGAGGGAGCGAAGCAGAGCCCAAGCAAAGCGCGAGACAGAGAAAGAGACTAACGTGTGTACGGCTCCACTCTCTCTCTCTCTTTCTCTCTGTGTATACATGTGTGAGCGAGCCGACTTGTTTTCGTGCCCGAGAGTGTATATAGACGATGGCCCTGCGCTTCTCTCTCTCCCTCTTTGGCTGCTCCCGCCATGAGAGAGCGCGTATAGGCTAGGTGTTAAATACGCAAATAGCGCGAGCAAGAAGAGAAGCAGGAAAAACTCGGCGCGTTCCTTGCTCGTCCGAAACCTCATCCCCCTGCGTTACGTCTGATACATCAACATCTCCTCTCGCGTGGTTGTCTTCTCGCTATATAGCCGAGGAGAGCAGAGAGGCCGGCATGTGTGCGGTATACACGCGCACGCTGTTATTAACGATAATGAGCCTCTGCCGGAGAGTCCAGTCTTCTCTCTCTCTCTTTCTTTCTCTCTCTCTCTTTCGGTAGTCAACAACACGCGACCGCCTACCGCCATAACCTCTCTCCCAGCCGGCGATCCTAACCTAGCCTCCGCTATCTCGCTCCCTCTCTCTCTTTAGCGCAACTCCACGGATAGTCTTCCAGAAATTCGGAGTCCGGAGCATCGCATAAGATGTATACACGAATTGCGTGCAAAAGAGAGAGAAAGAGGGAGAAGAAGAACTTAAGCGTGTGTGCGTCCTCGTGTTTTTAAAACTCCTGTATCCACTCGCAATTTCTCTCTGGCGCTCAAAGTTGCTGCTGCTGCTCGAGAAGCAGATAATGCAACGGTGGCCAAAGGGCGCGGGCTCGCGAAAGAAAAAGAGAGAGAGAGAGAGAGAAAGAACGCTCGGCAGAGGATGCGGCCTCCATCTCAGTGTGTGTATGTATGTGTGTGGGTTTCTGCACCGCTGCCGGAGAGAGAGAAAGAGAGGAGCTGCCGTCGCCGCGCATACTTGGTCGCGCACCACGGCTCTCTTTCTCGTTCGCTCGTTCTTTCTATACACTCGCCCGGCGTGGCATGCGCGCCGGACGCCGACAATGTTCCGTCGCTTATGTGTACTTTCTCTCTCTCTTTCTCTCTCTCTCTTTCGAGCTTCTTAATTTTCGTACTACTTTAATGCTCGAATAAAGAGACTGGGTAGCCGCGGTGTTTTAACGAGACGCTTATAGCCTTGCGACGCCGAACGATGGCAAAGAGGCTTTGGGTAGCTCTCCTCGGCAACCTTCCGCCGCGTTTCAGCATATGGAGCAGCAGCATCCTCCTCTCTTTCTCGCTCTCTCGCTCTTTCTCGTCATAGCAGACCGAGTCTGTGGCACTTGCGACTCCGTCGTGGCCCTAATTCTTCTCTCTCTCTCGCTCTTAAGAGTGGCCCCCCGCTCGAATCGCTTAATTTTGCTCTCTCTCTCTCCCCTGTATATATAAACGCCGCTCCACGCTCGATCGACGCGACTACACCGGCGTTTCCTCCGGATTCCTCACTCTCTTTCTCTCTCTCATCTTCCCCTCCTCTCTGAACTAGTGGCAATACGAGTACACAGTCGTTCTCTCCTATATGGCCCCGCTTTGGCGCGCTGGATTTTCCTCTCCGGAATGTCTCTCTCTCTCTCGTCGTATGTAGAGCGTACCCCGCAGCTCCCGCGTTTTTATATTAATCGAGCTTCCGTCTACCGAGACAGCCTCCTCTCTTTTTCCCATCTAGCCTATGCCTTTACCCTCTTCTCCCTCCGCCGCCTTGCTCCGTTCTCTCTCTCTCTCTCTCGTCTTTTGTGCGTGTATACCAAGATCTCGGGCTTAAAGTATCCGCCTACGTCGCTCCGGTTTTTTTTATCGATGTTTACTTCAACGATTGTTTAGGCAAACGTTCGTTTTTTTTCTCTTTCTTTATGGTCTCTGTGTGCGAGCGCGTGTGGGTAGAGGCACTCTGTCGGCTGTTGAGAGAGTCGTCGCGATTAGCAGTGGCGTAACACGCGCACTTACACACGTATACGCGCTTCTTCAGCCTCGACTCGATAATTCTGTTTGTTCGACTGGCTCCAGCGTACACACCCAGCCGCCATACATTGCCGCACATACGGACAGATTGCAGGCTCTCTCTCTCTCTCTCTCTCTCTCTCTCTCGTATACTTTCGCGCGCGTTATAATTCGGCTTGACAATCGCGTCTCGACATACACACTCTCTCGTCCACGGCTGTCATTTATTATCACGTGCTCTTTAACTGCCGAGAGCGGGCGAGATAGTACGTCAGAGAACGAGCTGGGTTTTTTCTCTTCGCCTCGTTCGTATTTTCGCTACAAAGCTGCTTCTGAATGAACGCCCTGAGAATTACCGAGGCGCTGGAAACGATGGCCAACCATAAATTGTCCACGGCCTCTCGCGCGTCTATTTTTTTCCTCTTGCTTCTTTTTTTTCTCTCTCTTTCTTTCCACTCGGACTCAATGGCTCTCTCTCCCCGGTTTCGTTCGGAACGAACTCGATTCTCGCGTGTTTATTTTCGTTGCTTCCGTTGGGTGAGACACTTCCTCCTCCTTCCCCAGGCCGGCTCTCTCAATGACCATGCTCTCTTCACCATAGGCAGCCTCGAGAGATATACATTGCTTCTCTCGTATTCATAAGTTTAGTATAAAACGAAAGGCGCGCTCGCGCGTCATTCATATTTAAAATAAAAAAAAACAAGACGAGCGATCTATCTTATCCGCATTAAAAATAAAGTATAAGTAGCACAGAGCCGTTCGTTCGGAGATGAAAATAATATCGGACGAAGGGGGGAAACCGATGCTCTCGGGCGTTGTCGTCTCCGAAAGCCCGGCCTTTTTTGCTCTCCGGCCGTGTACAAAGGTGGAAATCTCGCGCGAGCAGAGTTTCGAGAGCGCAGCCGCGCTCAAGGGGCTGGCGCTGAGGGGGGGGAGAGAAAAGAGGATGATGCCCGCGGCCCTGCGTAGTTGTCTACTGCGCATGCTTGTGTTTTACTCCGGCTCCTTCGTCCTTCTCGTTGCCATTCCTTCGGCCCTTGGCTCTGCGGCCGCAGAGAGCCAAAGGAGGCTTTATTGGGTTTTATTGCGAGCTAGATTTCGAGTTTTCGAGAGACTAGAACGGTATATATACAGGCGCGTCAGGTAGGCTGATTGATCGGGAGAGGATCGGCTCGTTTCGCCGCCGACTTCTTTTATTCGGCACACTTTCACTCGGCACAGTTCTCGCGAGAATTTTAAATTCTACGAACTGCCCCCTCCCCTCCCCCTTTACCTCCCTGACGCTGCCACCGCCGTTGGTAATAGTACGAAAATTTCTGGCGGTTTTACCTCGTATTCGCGTTTCAAGCGAAACTTCTTCTTCTTGGCGAAATTCGGAGCTCGAAAAGTTCCCGGGCACTTATGCAGATCGCCGGACTTAGCCGGAAGAATAACGGAAAAGTGCGCGGTGGATACGTATAGGCGATAATAAAGGCGTAGAGCTCTGGCGATTTCTCGATTTCGAAAAAAAAACTTTTTCGCCGTAATTGCGGCTACGAGCTGCTGCTGCTGCTGCTACTACTGCTCTTTCTAATGAAGCCTGCGTCGTTGGGCTCTCTGTCTTTCTCTCTCGAAAAACTTGTTTTCTTGGATTCGAGGCAGCAGACCCTGGCTGGAATAGAAAACAGCTTTAATCAAGCAACTAATTACCGCTGCTATACTCGTGGTTAAAATTATGCATTCTTGAAATTTTCGAACACAGATATATAGTCGTTTCGCATTTGCATTAAGGAGAAATATATGTACGGGGAAAAATGTCGTATCCACGTGAGCTGTGGGTACGCGTCAACGGGAATTGATTATTATTATTTTTTTTTATTTTCTTTCGTACCCTGTAGGAAATTCCAACCATCATATCACCATATTATTTCGATTATTATACCGAATGGCCATCTTTCCGACCAGTACATCACCAGAAAGCCTGC
>JAPYYQ010001303.1:0-36098 GCA_030522585.1 Anagyrus pseudococci
TACTTATTTAATAGAGCACTGACTATAACGATATGGTGGGATTCTGGCCATTCCTATTCGCCTGACCATTTTTCACCATCAAATTTCCTACAGGGTAGTCCTGCTAAATTACGGCCCTGATTGAGTGAATTATTCGGTTGATTGCAGAATCAACAATAAACGACTTCAAATCCTACCAAAATAAAGTTTGTGATATCAAGGACAATACCAATAATTGCATGGAAAATAAGGTTCTCAGTATGATGCCACTGTCTACTCAATAATTAATTCTCTTTGATTTTGATAGATATTTTAATATGCAAAAGCTTTAAAAATATTTATACGCTTAATGACATATTGATTAAGTGTAGGGTACAACGGTTTCAATAATCAATAGTTTAAAATTCACTCAGGGATTTGGTTAACGGCGAGCTTTGCTATATAAAATAAACAATTTCCAATAATAATACATAATTATTTTTTTATCAATTTTACTTATAGTAAATCAATGATTGATAGATTTTTTAAATCGTAAATGTTGATACGAAGATTTAATTTTAATATCGCATTTAATTTAAATTAAAATTTTTACTTTATTTTAGTCGAAATTTGACACTTTAATAAAATCATATTTTAAATATATTTATAAAATATGTGATTTTTTTTTAACGTAAGTGTAAAATTAATCAAAATTTTATGAATGCATTTTTATTTAATAGACTTTGGTCTGGTTCATCATTGACATGAATTTTATTATATCGCACATAAGAGTATTAAAAAAATTAATGTAATAGCAGTGAATCTTTTTCTAATTATAGAAAAATTCCCATTAATTAGTGTAATGACACGATGAGAGCGAGCAATTTTCTTGTATAAAATTGTTTTATTATATATTTTTGGCATTTAATTGTATAAGGCAACGAAAAAACTGGGAATACAACAAAAGTTAAAAGTAACTTGCGGTCTTGCACTGATGACAGCAGACACACAGCAATTAAAGTGAAAATTTAGCGAATGCAAGCTGAACTGGTAGCCTACGGAAAACGAAATGACATTACAAAAAAAAAAGCAGAGGTGAAACTGTCTAGCGAGTTAAGTAATTACACATTGTTTTTAAATTTACTTTCATTGTGTACGTGGCTAGAAACATGCGCTATCAGGCGAGCGCGCGTGTGCCGCTGCTCGCGTGCGTCTATTAGTGTATAACATTTTATAGTGCACGTAAAACATCATTTTACTTCGGTGTCTTATGACAATTTTAATCTTCCCCAGATTAGCGGCGAGCAGTAAAAGACGTAATTTTAACGTAATTAAAAACGTGCTCGCGGGGGCGCTTGTTAATTTCGTTGATTATCCCTTTGAATTCGCGTCAAAAGAACAGCCAAATTTCCGCTACAAAAAGAAAAAAAAAGCAAATTTCCATTGACCGTCACATTTTTTTTGCCCCTCCCCTAGGCTCAATCAAAAAGACATCCGAGTATCAAAAAATCCCAGTGCTCGAATAAAAAAACGAAAAAAAGCGGAAAGATAGAGAGGAGCCATATAGTAGATCTCTTTACAAGAATACTATACGGCACAAGTCAGCCGTATAACCCGGCATAAAAAAGAGCGATCCAGCGAGAGAGAGAATGGAGGGGAAGAGAGATAGCGAGACAGAGAGAGAAAAAGGAAAAAGGCCGGACTAAACCGAAAGTGAGCCAGGTCCGCAGCGTGTCACGTCGCCGGATAGCGGCTCTCTTCCACGGGCAAGTATGTATAGGTGTACGTGAGCCCGCATATATCGCTTTGGAAGGCTGCGCCGGCGGCGCGGAGAGGCCTACTACTCGCGTCGGCCGCTCTTGCCTCTCTAGACGCCAAGGGAGCGCCGCCCGGGGAGGCGGACTCTATGTGTACGCGCTCCTCGCCGAGGAGAGCCGGGACTGTAACGGTTCCCCGCGCCACTCCTGCGCGCGCGTTTTGACGTTGCTCTCTCTCTCGCCCGCTAGCTCTATGTCTGTGCCATAGACTTATAGGCCGCGCAAGAGACCCCAAAGCTTTTTACAGTTAAAAGTCCTACTAATTGCGAGGACACTTTGCGCGCTTTCCTCCCTCTCCTGCACCAACGTGTATATATACCTATACACCTCTCTGTCTCTCCCCCCATGGCGAGGCACCTCTTCTTTAGGTGCTTTCCTTTTTTTTTCTACCCTCCCAGATCCTCTTTACTTCCATTTGCATGGGTTGCGAGTGAAAAAAAAGGTTGCACTCTCGTTTCCAAGCTTCGCGGCTTATATACACCGCAGCGCAGAATGAGCGTGTGTGGCCGCGCGTGTGTATATATATATTTTCATTAAAATTTAAGCAGCTATGGCTGAACTTTTACGCTCGTACTTTTGCCCGTTGGCGTTAACGCGCCGAGCCGGTGGAATTAACGAGGCTCTATGGTTAGCGAGTATGCGCCTGTGTGTGTGTGTGCGCTGGAATTTCGAAAAATCGCGGGAGTTGGAAGTAACGAGGTCATTGACATATGACTGTACAGCTACTATACGCGCTTTGCCGTGTATACTATCTATATACCTCTGTGTACGCATAGAATTCTGCATATGGTTGTAATGTGGCATTATGTGATTAATCTTTTTTTTTTGCTCACGTGTGGTTGAATCTGATTTCTCAAGAATTGCGTTTTATATTGTTGGTCATTAAGTTATTCGCGCAATTTTCATATGGCTTTTAATGAAAATTGAAATCTTGATATCTCTGTTCGATTGAATTTTGTTTTGCTTTCATCGAGGATTCGATTTCCATTTGGTACAACACAATATTGCAATGATCAGTTTTTTGAGGAAAATTGAAACTGAATAATCGCAACGATCTGTTATTTTTATTTGACACCCATTATCGAACTCGTTATCAATGTAGTAAAAGGAAATCATGTTTTTCAATGGATTTCTGAAATGCCTTTACAAATAAATTGGCAAAAGCCATAGGATAAATAAAACCTTTTGGATTGATTAAACCATAAAACTTCCAATTTCTTTTACATGACAATTCCAGCAACAAAATTCCATTTATTGCTAAAAAATTCCTCGAGACCACGAACTGCATAGTTAAAACATCCCAGGATCCCGGAAACGAGGAAAACATTTGTTCCCTAAGTCGAGGAAAAACAGGACGCGAGGAGAATCCGGTAATTTGTGGAAGAAGTGATGCGGAATTATGGGCGAGGAGGAGTGGGGGGGGGAGCATCAAGTTCCCAGGTATATCCGTCATGGGAACCTGCGTTTTCTCCTTGCATAAAGTCCTTGCAGTTTCTACAAAAATTATGTAACCCGTTGGCGAATGCATTAACTATTTTATATAATCCATTGTCGCGCGAGGGCTACAATTTCTTCGTACAACAATCAAACGACAATAGAAAAAAAATATATCAACTAAAAATTATCAGGAGCACTAAGAACCAGATCCTTAACCAGGGAATTCCCCGTTGTTGCTTAAAAAGAAATTCACAAATCATGCAAATCCGAAAGATAGCGAATCATCCTCACCAGTCGCTGCTTGTAATCTTCATATCCACGTCGAGTTTCATCTTGATATTATCAGGTCGTCTTCAGCCCCTCCTTAAATCCTCACTGGATCCTCCTCATGCCGTCTTAGCGGGGCCTCGTTACCGAATCAGCACGCGATTCCACTTTAATCCCTCTCTCGCTACGCGAGCCCGCTAAATTCACGCACGGGCATCCAGCATCTCACTCTCTCAGGCCCCGTTAATCCCCGGCCGTTCTTTCTCCGAAAAGTCACAGTAGCAGCGTCAGCAGCAGCAGCAGCCGCTCGAATCCTGAATAACGCGGAAAACACTTGTTTTCGCTGAGCGTTCCCAGAGATTCACGGGCGCGCACAGAGCACACAGGTATATAGACAACAACACACTGACAAAGAGCAGTTTCCCGGGATCAATATGGGTTTTCGATTCGCTGGGGGAAAAAAACAAATCCAGCGAGTAATCCTCGTACGGTAGAGCCAGCAGCCTCGGTGCTCGGAGGTCCAGCAGTTAGTGCGGGTGTACAGTCGACAATGGAGCAGCTCCTCTCTCGGCTGCGACCGGGGCGCCGAGGAGGGAGGGCTTTTCAAGCTCGAGCGAGAGAGAGCGAAAGCCTCGTGAAATTGGCGGAAAAGCGCGGCGGCGCGCCAGAGAAGCAGGCAAACAGAGACAGATGGACAGACGGAGCGAGAACGGGAGTCGAAGGAGTAGCGCTGGAGGAGAGAAAGACACTCGCGCGGTTGTATACGTTGCTCGCGTACACGAGTGGCCCAGGGCCCTCTCTCTCTGGACTCGCGGCTGATCCTTAATCGGAGCACATATCTCGCAGGCTGGCGGTTGCAGGCTCGCTGCCCTGTTATTATCCGCAGCAGGGATCCTCGTAGCGAGAGTGTTCGCGGGGATAACGGTGGGGCGGGGGTGTAGTGAGCGTGTGTAGGCCCGAGAGTGCCGCGGAGCTCCGCCGCTGGCGCAGGCCGTTCGAGGACTGAGGAGGCGCGGGCGCAGCCTCGGAGCAGCAGTAGCCTGCACTCCCTCTCTCTCTCTCTCCTCCCTGTGTCTCTCGCGGGCCCTGCGTGCGCTGCCGGAGGCTGTGCTGGCTGGAAGTTCTGAAATTTCTCGGCGTATTATACATCGCGCGCCGGCGGCAGCCGCTCTCCGTCCCGCTCCCGTGCCTTTCCCCCGGCGACCTCGGCTACCACCGGAGCCCCTCGACTCGCTACGACGCTTGCCTCGACGATCCTCGGTCGCGTTCGACTCGGCTCGCGCCCGACCACCGTCTTCTCTCTCGTGCGCTGTTACTCCGACTCCGTTTTTTCTTCCTTCTTACTTCGTGAAGCGTCTTTCTCGTTTAGTCGTCGCAGCCAGCATTCTCTTCCGCCCCCCCCTCGCCCCCGCACACTACGCTCGGTAGACTGCATTTTTCAAGGATTCCCCGCCCTTTCTGCTAAGCCTGAGCTTTTTACCCTCTGAGCTGTTTAGTCGCTGTTTTAATCCTTTTTTATTTAAATTAAAATTATTCAACTGTTTCTATAGAAATGTTACTTTGGCTTACGTTAATTTTATTGATTTGTATTATGATAAAAAATTGTATTTTTTAAATTACTTTTTGTTTTCATAGTTTTAATTTTTGAAAATACGCGACGTTTGAAGAAATTCAGTTATTCAAACAGTAAATGAACTTGTATTTTACTCAACATTTGAACAAAATTAAATATTCCTTAATTTATGCAGTTTGTCTCTTAACTATACATTCTACTCTAATTTCAACGTTTCTACTTTATCGCCTTATTCGCTTGAACGTGTTTAACTATTCTTTACTTACTACTTGTTACGGTCTTAGTTATATTACAATTTTACTATGCCATTCAGTATATCACCGTAGTTTCACCCGACGAGGAAATAGCATCTACCTTGCAAACTGTTTTTCTGTCAAAATGGAAACGATTTAAATTTACTGACGAATCTTTGAAAATTATTTATCGCGTATAAAAAATGTATACCGCATCTGAAAAATATTCCTAATAATTTTCAAATTAGAATGTATTTTGTAATACTTATAGGAGAAATGTAATAAATAAATACGCTACATATCTAGAAACGCATCGATTAATAACAGAAACTAGTTTCTATAAATATGAAATTCTAAATAAAATTTTTAAAAATTAAAACAGGTTTAAAAAATTATTAAAAAATTTAATAAAAAACAAATACAAGACAGTTTTTCTGAATTTGTTACATTATATTACTCCTAAAATGTACATTTGCAAATATTGAAAATAAATCTTTTAAACAATTTTCTTATGTAATATTAAATATTGTTAATAGGACGTAAAATTAAAATTATTTTCTAATTGATATACACTGTTTAAAATTAAATTATTAATACAAACTAAATTAATTTGTTTATTACATTAAAAAATTAAAATTTAATAAAATCGACCTTTATTATGAAAATGAACGTTTTACATGTTGTTGGTAATTGCATCCAACATTGTTCTTACGCAGTATAGTAATGTGTGCGGGTGTTTGACAATTATTTACCTTAACCTAATTAATTTTAGCATAACAAATAGATACTATTCACAATACAATGAATGAAAAATGTTGCTTTTCCCAAATTTTTACATATTTCGCATTTAAACGAAGAAAAACATTGTAAACTTGTAGAACATTACAAGTCAACAACATACAATTCTTATTACCCAAATCTTACACTTAAGAAAATTTTACAAGCAAGTTTTTTTTGTCAAATCATATATATATATATTAAACTTGAAATATTGCAAGAAAACTAAATCCAACCCGAGTACAAAAACGTGATATTAAAATACAGTTCAAATAATAAAATATTTTGTTGTAAATTTTGTTTACACGTTTCTTATGATTAAAAGTTCAAATTTTCAGTAAGTTTTTGTATATTTCGAAAAAAATACAGTAGTGAACTAAATGTAAATATTTGAACTCTAAAACGAGTCAGTTGTTAACTACGTCAGGTTAGATTTAATTTAAAAAATCTCCAATTGAGAAAGGGAAACGAACTTAAAAGCGTTAAAATTATAGCGTTTTTCTTTAAATTTCAATGTAATATAGTTCAAGATCGACTTTCCAAAGCATCATAACAATTTTTTACTCATATTTGTTGAATCAAATCATTGGAGATTTTTTCTTAGTATTATGACATACAAAAATATTCACTCAATTTGCAATTACCATTTAAAAAACTAATATTCTACTTATTTTATTAATATTTGGCATGATAAGAGATAGCAAGATGATAACTTTAAATGAAAATGATGCACCGATTATTGAAAACTAATGAAAAATTGGAAAAAAATCCTTTAATCTTCTTCGAAAAGTCGAAACATTGAACTGGAAAATGCAGAGGCCGAGTTGTAGAGCAAATCAAGGTTTCCATCAACATCGAGGCATTCTTATGACGATGCTAGAACGTATCGACTCTGAGGATTGTCTGATATAAAAGTAAACCTTGAAATTCAATAAGGGCTCATTTAACTAGTTACATGAGTCAAACGACATCGTCGATCACTTGTTTACTTTATATCTCTATACATATATTTATGTATATATTTATATATATATCACGACTGTCTTTTCAGCTATGCAACATAGGTACACATTTCAACAACCACTGCTTCATCTTTGCTCTCTTTGTTGCCTTCCTGAATCTTCTAGTTCTCGTATTTATTTTATTCTAGTTAATAATTGCGAGAACTAGATCTGCTATCTTAGTTTAGTTTTTAGCAATAACTTAATTTTATGCAGGTTTCTGAGAACCTTTCTTGCCAATCAACGATTTGTGAATATGTGGAATGACACCTGAAATGAAAACAATTAAATTTGTAGTATTAGAGATTAAAGATATTAAAAGTAGACTATATTTTAAAATAACAATAAAAAGTAACATACCACCACCGGCAATAGTTGCTTTAATGAGACTGTCAAGTTCTTCATCTCCACGAATGGCCAGTTGTAAATGTCTAGGCGTGATACGCTTTACTTTCAAGTCCTTTGACGCATTACCCGCCAACTCAAGAACCTAAAATTTTTTTATAAATATCATTAGCTTCATGATAAAAATAATTTTTACAGAAAAGATGCAAATTGTATATTCAACATTAGAAGGAATTGCATTAAAATTAATATAAAAACTTGTAAACACTCACTTCAGCAGTCAAATATTCTAAAATAGCAGCACTGTAGACAGCTGCTGTTGCACCAACTCGTCCATGGCTAGTTGTTCTGTTTTTTAAATGCCTATGGATTCTTCCTACAGGGAACTAAAAACAATAAAATTTTAGTTAAAATTTGTCAAGAATACATGATTATTTAAGCAATCTTACATGTAAAACTTTAATTCATAAATTTACAAGTATTGTAAACATAAGAACTTAAGAATTTACAAAGTATAATAAATATATTCAATTTTTCGCCGATAAGGAATTGTAACTCCAAGATTTCTCTATAAAACATTAAACATGGTGGAATCAATATTTTTATGATTCAAATTCTCACGAATCATACGTATCTTAATCCAAGTAAGCAAATAAACATAATAAAATTAAAGCTTATTAAGAATGAAAGGTGTGCGAAGGCGCGTGCGGGTAAACATTAACGACATTGTAAACGAAGCCCAGGTAAACATAACGGAAATTCAAAGCGCAATCGGAGCAACGTTTGTAGTACTGGCTGAGGGCGCTACGAGCCATGCTGAAAACATCGGGGTCTACACACGCGAATCAACGCGTCAGCAGCAGCTTGCCCAAAGAAATATCGAACGAGCCGTGGCATACGATGACGCGGCTTTCGAGCCTCACTCAATAATTCAGCCTCGGTTACGAGAAATTCGCAAGCGTTTAGCCACGGCCCGACCGACTCGACGTCGAGAGAGTAGCATCGAGCTAACCATAGCGAGCCGAGATTTTTCAGTAAAAAAAAAAGAAATGCGGGCTCCATAAGAGACGCGGTAAAAATGCGTGGCGTTGCTGGGCGAGAACGCGCTTGGCACCCACGACCGACTTCGATTTCTCCTTTATAATAAATTAAACCCCGGCGGAAAAGTTGCGAATCCGCGAGATCAGACGTGGAGAAGGGTAGGTACGGGCAGCCGAAGCCCGGCCGACACGTACATCCTGCGGAATGTGCGGCGACCGGCCCAGCGCGATAGACCCGTCGCTCCTCACAACGGCGTCCATAACGCGCATACACACACACAACCGACCTGTCGAGACAGGAAAACAAACGCCTCGTGCGAAGAAGTTGAGGAGGGCGCGTGGGGGGCAAAGGCCGAGGCATTAGTCGAAACAAAAGTCGCGCGTGCAAGATCTGAGATGATTTAGTCCCGCAGGAGCGCGGGGGGCAGGGAGAAAACGGGTCTTTGGAAAAGCCGCCAAAAACGCCCTTGGCGCACGCGGCTTTCGCGCCATTTCTCCGAGCGGCCACTCGCTCCGTCTCCGTCGCACTTGCGCGCTGGGTCGGCCGGGGCCGGGGGCCGGCGGAGGTAAGCGCGCGCGCACCGCCGAGCTGCTGCGGCCCGCGGAGAGGGGAAGGGGGGTGGTGGTCCGAGGAGAGCGACGCGAGGCGCCGGTGCCGTAGCGGGCCTCGGCGGCGGCGCGTCCGGGAGCGCGGCCTCGCGCGGCTCTCTCCCCCAAGCGCCGCCTCGCGGCTCCTGGTGCACAATTCCTCATCGGGCCCTGGAGTTGAAGTAAGGACACTCACCTGGAGGCCGGCTCGCGCCGAGCGCGACACTGCCTTCGCCTTCGCCTTGCCAGAGTCTTTACCCGCCTTGCCGCCAGCCTGCGGAAAAATTCAAGCGCTAATTAGTCGGATGCCCGGGTTTTAGGTTAAAAACGCGCGAGGCCGGCCGGCCGGCCGCCGCTTCGGGGACGGCCAGGCCTGCCGGGTCGGGGCTGTCGTTTCGACTCACCATTGTCCTGCTGTTTGCTCCGCTTTGTACGTATCGGCGCGCTGCGCTGGATAAAAGACTCCTGCTGCTGAGTCGATCGGGCGCTGCTGCTGCTGCTCTCCTGCTCTACGCACTCTTTCGGGGGATACTCGACTGCGCGCCACTGCTCTCTCTCACTCTGCTTCGCTCGGCCGCTCGTTTGCGTGTGTGCCGCTAAACTAAGCGCCGCTCGCTCTCTCTCGCACTCTCCTTCTCTAGCTCTCGTAGTTCGCTCGGGAGCTTCCGCCGCCGCCGAGCGCAGCGCCAAGGCGCGATCCTCTCTCGTGCGGCCGTGCTCGGCACTAGCCGGCTTTATGCCCCTCTGCGCCCTGCGGCTTTGCCTCTCTCTCTCTCTCTCTCTCTTTATCTGGCAAGCGGCCCAACGCGAAGAGCGAGCGAGAAGGAGAACGCGGCCGTGAGAGGATCGCGTAAGAGACAGAGCTAGGCCAGAGCAGCTGGTTTGTTACCGTCGCGAGACCGTCAGAGCTACCAATAGCCGCCTCTTGCTCTTTCTTCCCGGAGCTGGCGCTTTGCCTCTCGCTTTTTTCCTTCCATGCGCTTATCCCAGCCCTTGTTATCTACCTCAAAAACGGCAGGGGTTGTCATTTGTTATTTGCCCGCTATATGCTCGATACCGAGTCTCGCTCTCTCTCTTTGCTCGGTTTTCTTGCAAAAATGCCGTTTCCATCGGCGAAATAACACTTTGTATTTCCCAGTAAAAACGGGAAACGCCGAGAACGAGATGATGGCTATTGATTTCTAGCGAAATGCCTTTGTACGTAATAAGCAGTTTTAGATCGCCCGATTATAACAAACGTAACGCGAACTCGACAATTTTTTCGTGATAAGAAGAACAGAGAGGACGGCTTGTGGAAGGCCGGATTGACTTTGTGGTTTAACGAATTAAATTACTGGTACGATAGCACCAACACAAAGTATATGACGCGAGATATAAAATCTCGCGTTACGGAGCGCAAACAAAAGTAAATATTACACTTTTACGAATAAAGACACGCGGGCCGCTTATAACGCGCGTTTAAGCTTTCTCGCTTTCCGTGTAAATGCCTTTGAAACGTTCTTAAAACGTTATCGTAACCAACTGAATTTTAAATTAGTCGTTAATTACATGATGATTCTTGTTTTATTTTTTCGTTATATTTACGTTAAACTTGGCGCAACCGTTGTACGCATCTATTTTAAAATTGATTTCTAATTCGCGTCTTTTCAACTTTACTGAGTGGTGGCGTTAGTTTAGGCCGATTACGTAAGCTACCAAGTCGAAGCCTGGCTTGCTTTTCAAAATCGAATCGAGCGGCTTTTTAAACAATTTCAATTTTTTGGAATATTTCTTCGTATATTCGATCAACTATTCAGTGAATAATAAATTTGAAAATAACGATCGTTGAAATTGAATGATTTCGGCAGTTACAGCTCCAAATCGTTCCGGATCGCAATAAAAACAAGTAACGTAAATCAGTAGATAGGGTATAAATTTAAATCGGAGATATTCGTTGTAAATATAATAACGAACACTGTTATTGAACCACAAATAACTGAATTTACTTCGACGAATAAAACGTATTTATAGATTCTTCGATACTTTTCTAACTATAGTCAATTTCAAATTTTCTCATGCATTCTATGTCCATACTACAGTACTGGCGACATCATTGATTCAAAAACTATTTCGATTATACAATTCAAGTTTCATTACAGTATATTCCAAGGAATATTCTAAGCCTTATATTATTCAGTATCACAATTGATTTTCTTTCTCCAAACTCAATTCGAACTCGACGTTATAATGAGGAAGAAAATTTGTTGGTCGAACGGATCTTACGAAACGCGCGCTACTTTTTTCAAACGCAAGCATCAATTTATCTACGGTTGTTCAAATTATTTTTAGATATCAAACACGAAAATGAACATAAACAAGCCTGTATGACTTGAATTAATCAATAGATAAATAAACCGTTGTAAAGTAAATTACACGACGAATTTTTGTTATCTGATTAAATTCTACGGTCATTATTTCATCGCTATTTTCTCAATCTCGCGAGCAACATTGTTCTTAAAACAATAAATAGTACATCGAAATTTAATTAATTCGAACATCGATCTTGTTTCGATCAATAATCAAGTGTGTACCAAACAACAATGTTATAACGTGGTAAACACAGACATTTGAAAAACAAAAAAAAGGGCAAGAAAAAGAGAGTGAGTGAGAGGAGTTCGAGGGAGGGCTAAAGGGTTTTGAGTAAGAGGCAATAAGTTGATTACAACTCGCAGCAACGACGCGTATCCAGAGCGACGCCCGGAATTTTTCAACGGCCTTCCCATGGCGTGCGGAGAAAGAGAGAGAGCGAGCGAGCAACACAGCAAAGCAGGCTCTCTCACAAAGGGCAAAGCGAGCGCGCGCGGCGAGCATGTAGACGCGCAGCGAGAAGGAAAAGGTCGAGGCTCCGTCGTGGGCCCCGCGCGCGGCGGTCTGTTTGGTAAAGGCGACGGTTCGGCTGACCGGGCACGGGCGAACACACCACCTACAGACTCCGTGGAGGGAGAGAACAAGGACGGAGCGAGCAACGCTCGAAGCCCGCCAAGCGAAGGGGCGATGTCAACGGACGACGCTGCTGCTGCTGAAGCTCTCTCGGCTACAAGGAGCTGCTCGCTCTCTTCTCGCCATGAAACGAAAGTCGTCGCGCGGAGCTTGCCGTGGCGGTGCAATCGCACACCGGTAGCCGGTATACAGCTCTCGCTCTGTAAATTTTTGAGCAGCATGCATGCAAGAACGAGAAGGGAGAGACACACACTCGCGTCTGGTGAGAGCGGGCCAGGTACGGGGCTTGGAAGGAACTCGCGCGCGCGAGCGCGTCTTTGTCCCTTCTACCCTCCCCCCTCTCTCTACCTGCAAGTGTACTACGCTCCTGTATGAACCACGACGATCCTCTTTACCTATACCTGTGCTTTCCCTTTTTTTTCCGAACCGCTTGTGCTTCGGCTTTTCAGATTCCTCTCGGCTTCTACTTGGCGCGATCCCTCCCTTTTCTATCCTTTTACGGATGATTTTCAAAAATTTTAGCTACGCGTCGCTGGTGTGCTGAATAGGCGGTATACATTCTGACGCAATTTCTTGGAAAACTGGAAATTACTTAATTGAAGGATTTTTGGAGATTAAAATTTGAATGAGAGCACATTCATAGCATACTAATGTTTTGACCATTATTTTCATAGATTTTTTTTGTCAAATTTCCTTCATTCAACATTTTCATTTTTTAATTCTAAGAAAATATATCACAAAATAATGCAATCGTAATCTAACAATATTAGTAAAAATAAGCTGTGCTGCCTTTAATGAGTCACTATGGAAGCATTTTCAGAAACATTTTTTTAACATTAAAGACTACAGGTCTCTCCTTAGCGAATGACGTAAAATGACAAGCAGTGACGACCAACTTCATACTTAAAACTTCAAAAACTGTATAAAAAATTATGAGCCGTTCAGATTTTAGAAAGAGCTTAAAATTCGAATTTATTTCCGTAAGTTATGCGAACAATATATTTTGGTACTTCCGATATACTTTTACTCTTTTTCTTGACAGTAATGTTTAACGATAACGTTAGATTTTTTTTTATTTCAAGCAAAGTACTTGTTCTTCAGTTTTTTTTTTTGAGACATTTTGGTATAAATTTATTAAATTTTCAATTCATTTACACATAATACAAAAGCGATCGCATTTTCGGCGCAATTTGTTTACATAATAATGTTACTCTTACAAATTTTAATAATTGATGACACAAAATCTTTGTTGCCAGTGTAAACAAAAAGTTTCATGTGTGATGTTTTTATTAGATAGAATTTCAATTGTTTAATCAAAGACTGTTGTGGCCTGCACAAATTTCTTTCTTACAAGTGTAAATTCACATTTTGAATTTTTTGTATCTTCTAACTGCATTAACCAATCACAAAAGTTTGAGTATTGTTGCAAAGAAACTGATTTTGTTCAGTACTCTGTTTTAGAAAATAGGCCACATTTATCAATAAGTCAATTTAAAATTGCTATGGTATTCAATGGCACTTTACATGAACTAAATTTAAGGAAATAAAAAATATCTAAAAAAATATGACTCAAGTTCTCTAACGATATCTACCTTCAATATGATAAAATTGGTGTATATATTTATGAGTATTTGATAAAAATCGTTTTACAAAATTATAATAATATGCATTCAAAGTCTTAGGATAAAGCACATGTTAAGCGAAAAAAAGTAATGGCAATTCCTGGATTCGTTACTCAAAAAAGAATTCGAATCTCTTAATCGGCATGCTCAGCTGCAGCCACGTCTGCGATGTGGTCGCACTGCTCCTCCAGATCGTTCTAAAAGTAACAAGACAAAATTAATCACAAGTTCGTTCTTTTGAATTCATCAAAAAAGTGACGAAAAATATGTGTACCTCTTCGAGCTCAAGGCAATTGCCCCACTCTTTGAGGGTGATCTTGTGGTCGTTGTCAGCGTCGCAGGAATCGAGGAAGGGCGCGATGCAGTGCTCGAGTGCCATTAGTGGAGCGCGTATGGGGAAGAGCTCGTGTCTGGATACAGACCGGTCGTGGGGATGACCGTCGAGGTCGCACCACTTCCAGATAGCGGCGTTAGCCCAGCGCAGCGTGTGATTCGACTCGGCCTCCCGCTGCATTTTCACGTAGTAGTTGGGCAGCTCCTGACGGTCGGCCAAGTCGCGCATGATGTTGAACAGCCAGTCCCGCATGCGCCGGGGAAAGTCGATGCGGTCCTCCTCTTTGCACGCCTAAATGGTTTGTAACGTGTTGTTTAATTGAAGGGTATATTGTGCATTTAAAAAAAAAATTAAATTCTGTTTTTTTTTGGGAATACATTTTTAGAAGTTACTGAGTCGAAAAAAATAAAGTCGCGAATAAGCTGCTACTTATTTTTAAACGTTCAAATCGTTTGATATGTATGGATAATTATAACTTATTCTTTTACAAGCATAACATATGTGCAACTTTCAACGTTAACTTTCGTACAAAATTCATTAATGAATACATTTTGAAAATAAAATTTCGAGACAAAAACTGCGAATTGCTATTATATCATTTTGTCGTTTATCTTTTGACGCAACGAAGCATTAATCGAAAGAAAAAGGCCTTATCGAGATTCATGACCTTACGAGATGTGACGTTTTTCTGAGTCACCGATCGTCAAAAACAAAAACATCAAAATAACAATTTATTCCAAAACAATATACTAGTCTTTAACAATGAGAAAAGAAAACTATGTAAACATCGGAAACAAAATATCGCAAGCGTTAAACGTAAGCTTGAGACTCACAGGCATCTGCTTGCATTCGCCGTAGTACTCGATGTGGACATGCTGGTAGTCGGGGCCTCGGCAGCGTGGGTCGTTGGTGTCGCAGAAACATCTGGCCTGGTAGACCTCGCAGTCGCTACCGAAGGTCTCGTTATAATTTGTGCACACTCGTCTTCGCGGATCGACCTCCTCGTTGCATTTCTCAATGCATACGCATTTCGCCTCTTGAGTCTCCGTCAGCTGTACGCATACAATTAGCAAATCAATGTCGTTACGTTTTATTTTCTATTTATTTTCTAATTTACGCTTAAGCTTTGTAATTTGGAGAACGAAGTAAAAGATAATATTTTTTTTCTGTTTGAATAATGGAACAGTTTATTTCAATTTCTCTCTGGTATACTAAAGTAAAATCCATCGGAAACGCAATCTCGCTTGTGTGGAGCTAAAATAACGCGGGGCAACACAAGCTCAAAGCATCAATAAAGATAATTTTGGAACGGCAGTTTGCATAAATGCGCGACTGTTCCTCGAACGCGAAACTCCATTCGTCTATATTTGACACAACAATAACAAATCGATAGGATTTTGAAATATTCAATGCTCGTATATCATTCAAAATCGATGTTGTATTCTGCATTAAATATAAAATTGTTTAAAAGTTCTTTTAAAAGTTCTTCAACGACTACCACCGATCGAACGGTAAAACTGTGAAAACCAATTTTGAAGTTGCGAAAATTTTTTACCCACACAAAAGAAAAAAAAAATAACCGAGCTAAACTCAAACCGGTGGCCACATCTCTTTCCCGCTTTTTTTAACGCTTCCCCACAGCAGGAACGAGAAAGCTAAAGAGGGAGCAACGCGGCAACTCGCACACACAGCAACGTGAAAGAAAAAACAGGGGGGGAGCGCCGAGCAGCTAAATACCGAGCTCCATGGAATTTTCGTTTTCGGCTGGCGCGGCAGTAGTCGATAAATTCAAAATCTCCAAAAGCATTATTAAAAATTTAAAAAATAATTATCAACCATTCTAATGTTATAGAAAACCTACATAAATTTTACAATTGCAACCCCTCTAGTTTAAGCTCAATGAAAATAAAAAACCAACTGCTTCAAAACTGAAACTCGGCATATCGCGTTCTCCATCGTTTCCAATCTAAACCGAGCAAAGTAGAAAATTCGCATACCCGACAAACGCGTCCTGCTCCGCAGTGCTTGTGCATGCACGGATCTTCCATAAGTGTCTTCTCATCCGAATGGCTTTCGACGGAGGCGGCGGCTGTTTCCTCTGCAGCCTCGTCAGCTTCCAGAATGTTCATTACATCATCCTGAGCGGTCGGCTCAGTCGTTGTCCTCGTTTTCCGGCGGTGCTTCTTTTTTTTCTGTCTTGCAAAACGTAATTATTAAGCCATACGAGATAAAAGGGCGAAAGGAAAAAATGTAAATTAATTTTTTTTTTTTTCAAGTACCTCAGCGGAAGCATCGCCGACGAGTAAAAGCGCTACGATCAACAAACCCAGTAGGATTTGCTTCCTACCCATTTTGTTCTCTGAAATGAAAAATGCCGATATGTAGAGTTAATTTAGAGGAAACAATTTTCTTTATGGCACTAGGTAAAATTAATAATGCTGAAGGGGAGTCCGAGATGGTTCAGTCGGCAGGGCGTCGGATTCGTAATCCATAGATCGTGGGTTCAAGCCCGGTGCCTGTCGGCTGATACATTGGCCGAACCGAAATACGCTCAAATGAGTGTCCAAAAGGTTTTAAAAATTAATAATGCCGAAGTTATACTTTATCAAAACTTTGATATTCTTTCATTTTTCCGTAACTTCGGACTGATTTTTATTGTGGAAGATTCGAGAAACAAAAGACCCTTTTTTCGATTCCTAATTATTTATTCCAGTTTTTTTGTCTGGCTGTAGCTTGATGTATTTTAAAAAAAAATTCAAACGTCTATTAATATTTTTAATCCAGTAAATTACGAGGTATTTTTATCTTAGAGTTTCGTGTAAAGCATATTTTTTTATGGTTACACCTAAAATATCTCATAAACGTCGAGTTAAATTCAACACTATCAGTCACGGCATTCAAAGCAACATCAATTTGAGTAACCGAAAGTTTTTCTTTTTCGAAGGAGCTTAAGATTAACTAAAATTAACTCGAACCTAACAAAAACAATTAAGAAAATTTTATTCGCTATGTTAACGAAGTAAAATTTTCCTTCGTTTTTTTTCTTATCGATATTTTTTGATAAAACCATTATTTCGTACGGATTTGTTATTTAATCGATAAAGACTATAGTCAAGTCTATATAAAAGTATTCAAGTCATGGAATAACTAGCTCTCATAACTTTGGACGTAAACTGGAGAATGTCCGCTGTATATTTTTGAACACATTGAACTCGGGTTCTATTTCCATCGACATCGACAAAAATCTTTTCCACGTGTTACTCGCTCGTATAAGCTTCAAATAGAATTCACTTTCCAAGTCATTTTAAAAACTATTCAAATCATCAAAGTACGGTTGTATTGTAAAATTTGTAATAAAAAAAGCAGCTTATCATAATTTAAACGTTACATCATCGCGAACATTCCACGAACGTTTTAACAAACGTCATTTGCTAATAAATTACGGTCATTTTTCTAACAAAATTATAATCAGCGAAACGCGAAATAAATCTCAATGGAAATAACAAGAGGAGCCCGTGATTAGCGAGATTCCGCAAAAAGAGAGGGAGTGAGCAATTGAAGCGCGAAAGAAAACGAGGGGCGGCTATGAAAAAGCCGAGCGAGCGAGGCAACTCGGACTACCGCGAATAAAGCGTAATCTTGGCGAAACGGCTGCTCGCAATTTCAGCGGCATAAAGACCTTAAAGAGCAGTCCTCCCTCCTCCTCTAAGCTCACTCTCGCGTCCTCATCGGGGCAAACAAAAAAGCGGCTCGCACAATCGGACTTATTAAGCGAGAACGAGATAAGTTTCTCTGGCTTGCGCAACGGCACAGGCATGTACTCGCGCAGGGCCAAAAAGCAAGCCGCCCACGCGGTCGCGGAACGCCGCTGGACGGCTGCGCGGCCTGGGACTACTACTGCGCGCTTTTATCGTTGCGCGACCGCTCTTTTTCCCTCTTTTTCTCTTGAGGATATGTCGTCGTGGCTGATCTGACCCCGATGTTTATACGGCCCGAAGCTTTGTCGGTTCATCATCCAATGACGATTTATATGTCTTTGTGTTGCTACGCGACTTTTTCTTTTTTAAAGGGCTTGAGGGATACGTTTTTGCTGGGTTATTTTTTTTCGAAATCGTTGATAGGGATTGTTTGTGATTTAGGGACTCTCGTGATCTTGACCTTATTCCTTTAAATTTATGTGTTATAAAGAGATTATGTTACTGACTGGCAATCAATCTTCGTATTTACGTTTTTTTCCTAAAAAAACTTACGCGTACGATAATATAATGTCAAGTTACTTTTTTTTAAAATATTAGAATATTGAAAGCGTAGAACTAAGAAAAATATTTATAAATTTTTTTCTCCAAATCTAAATTGGAATATTAAGGATTACAGAAGGTTTTTGTCTTTAAGAAAGTTATAAGTCATTCGAGCAGAGTTTAAGCTTACAAGGCTTTCATTCATGGAAGCCAAATGAATATCAAAAGTTTCATTAAAATTCTCTCAATAACGTAGCTGTTTTAGTAAAATATATTTCTTTAAAAATAATAGACATGATCTACGTCCCTGAACACTTTGTATTTTTACTAGTTGCAGCCAGCTAATCGCACGTTATGATTTCGTTTATCTTATAAATAAATAGAACGCACTTCGTCAATGACGGAAGTAGAAGTGTGAAATATCCGGTTTTACTTCCTTTTACTATATCACTAGGGATGCATTTTTTATCTTAAACATGATAAACTTGGACTACATGGAGTATGTGCAACGCGACTTTTAAATCAAGGCGTATATTACAATTCATATTTTTTTTATATTCATTATTGAACAAATAAAATGCAAACTATTAAAAAATTATCGTATAATTGTTATTAAAAAGTGGATATAAAAAGCTAAAAAATATAATATACTGATCGTGTAAGTTATTGTCATTGTATATCGAACTTTAAATAATTTAAATAGAAAGTAGAAAAAAAATATGAACAATTTTAATGTAAAAAAGAAATATTTAAAATCGTAAAAAAATCCACTTATTCAATAGCAAAAAAGCAAAATTTCAACAGCGTTAGTTCGTTAAAAATACGAGAAAAGCTCTCTGAAAATACAAAAACCAAAGAAAAACTAACAAACCTCGATGACTCCAGCAGCGAGAGAGAGACTGAAGCTGTGTTGGCTCGGCTTGGCAGAGGGAGAATAAGCGATCGACTGTTCGAGCCGATGGAAACTGCGGCGGCGAGCGTGGCTACGGCAGGGGCTATCCAAGCGAAGCGATCTCTCTCGGCCTCCCGCCACGGCGTTATTCTGCATCCTCTGTTTCTTCTTCTTCTTCCTCAGCGACTCCATCATCCCCGCCGGCGATCGCCTCTGTGTCCCGATTGGCTGCGGCCCCTAACGAGACGTAATGTCGCGAGCGAATTGAGAACGATGGACCGAAAACGCGGAAGAAGCGATTCGATTGTCATCGAAATATACAGTACAACTGCGAAGTCGACTAACTCGATAAAGAGTTTGGAGTTGACAATGAGAGAGAAAAGCGAGAAAAGCTTTTCTTTGAAATTATTTAGGAAAAATACGATAAAGAAGTGTAAGTTTGAACGATTTACTTATTTTAAAGAGTCCCAAAATTATTCGGTGGAAAAATGTTTATACATTTAAAGTAAAGCTCTTATAAAGCAATCTAATTCTTATGGTGAAAACAGTTGAACAAAATTAAAATGAGGAATGATTTAAAATTAAAATTATTGTATGTTTACGTATAAAAAAAAATTTTCAGTTACCATGGTGTATCAATTAAAAACCAGTATTATGAATAACTGTCATACTAGTTTTATTGTATAACATATATAAATGGGGGATTATGGAGCATCATATCGAAATATATTGCTACAAAATCAATTAATCACTTTTTGCTTTATATTCACTGAAATATCACTTCGAAAAATTGTTGATTTTAGTTTACAACAAAATTGTCTTAAATTTTACGTATAATAGTAATCTGTGTTACCGAAGACCGGCATCATTTTTTTTTCATAATTTACCCGGGATTGGTTTTGATGCTCAAATTTTGAAAATTGAATTTTTGTTTTTTAATAATACAAAAATATTTAGTTACCAATTTCGATGAATATATCGTGTACATTGCTAAAAGATGCCGTTCTTTCGATTGTATAATGTAAATAGTTATACAATTACACAGTCAACATTAACAGTTTTATTGCATATACTACAATATGATTGCTTTATTAAATAATATATACTACTAGTAAATGAAGCATTACGAAGTAATCTTTGATTTTGCAGTTTGGAAACGGCAATTGTTGTGTCAGCACTGTTATATCTAATAAGTTAATTCTAAGAAATCGTAAGAATTGGTTTATACTTCCCTTTGTGTGTTTATAGATAATAGTAAAGAAAAGAAAAACAACTTGTATGTTTCAGTAGTAAGATAGGTATATTATACTAAATGCAAAAAATGTTACAATACACTCGCGACACGTTCGTTCATTATTTCTTTCGCTTTCTACGTTGGCTTTTTTTTATTTTGGTTTTACCTTTTTCGCACTCGCTTTACAGTTTTGTTGTGTCTTATATTCTCTTCGTTCTTCTGCATCGTAATTTCGCACAAAAGTAATATGTCTACAAAAATAATTCTAGAGACGCATTAAAATAAGCTTTCGTAACAATGCATGTTAATACTTTATTAAAAAAGAAAATTATCAATTTTGAGAATCGTTAATTAAAACTAAAATATATTAATTAATATAGTGTCAAAAAATAACATCTGAAAGATATAGGTGTATATGTATATATATGTATAGTGTGTATAATAAAAATGCAGATTATCTTTTGGCGAAATTTCGAAGACAGAATGAACTTTGGTTTATTCTGCGATTAAGAATTCATACAAAACTCTAATTTAATCACATTCTTTATAAATGGTTATCAGTAGTGACTTGTAAAAAGTGTATTTATTTAGCTACTTATTTTTAATAAATGGCGAAAACTGATTACTTCTTACAAATGATTTTTGGCCGTTTTTAACAAAACTTGAGACGAATAATTTAGATCTGCAATGTATTTCTTTTTGATTTTTAAAATAAAGGATAAAGTAGAAGGAAAACCAGTTTCCATAACAATGAAAATCGAGGTAGGTGATTTTTTTAGTCTTAATTAAGCTTTGTATGGACAAGGATTATGCAAAACTTAATTAAGCTATTAACTTATGAAAATGTTATGCAGAAGATATCAAACTTATGCATAACTCCAAATTTTATGCAATTGTTAAGTAGTTTATACATGACTTGAAAATGTTATGAAAAAGTTAATTAAGTTATGCAAAATTTTTAGGAGTTACGCACAAATTTATTAGGCTATGCAGATAAAAAAGTTATGCAAATATTAATCAAGTTAGGCAAGACTTAAAATAGTACGCAGTCCTTAACAATAAATCTTAACTAAAAACTTAAAGTTATACAAAACTTGAAAATGCTATGCAAAGGCTAATTAGGTCATGTAAAACTTTATACATGTCTAATTTGTTAATTCGATAAATTAAAATAATTTATGTTACGCGAAAAATTTTGAATTTCTCGCGCATAACTTTTTTTTGTGCAAAACCTAATAAAGTTGCGCATAACCTAATTAACTTAAGCAGACTGCCATTATTCTAAGGCACAACTTAATGAACTTAAGCACAACCAATTACTTTAATGTATGACTCAATGAACAAAAGCCCACTTTACACGCACAATCCGCCCAAGTATAACTTTAGCAAAACTCAATTAAGACAAGCCATATATACTCGAACCATGTCAAACAGGAAATAATTTCGAACTCGCGAACGATTGGAATCATACACAACTTTAGTCTACATCGCATTCACTGGAAGTCCTAAGAACCAACTCTTAATTAAGTTATGCACAGTTACGTTTAGGTCGATGTTAACTTAGAAAATTGACGAGAGTCTCCGTATTCGCACTTTACCGTACTTGAATTATTCAAGTATAACTCTCTTCGCCGGTAATTTATGTCTTTTACAAAGTTTATGTGTTGCACTGAATGATCTTCTTCTTAAAGGAAGTCTCGCGAAAGTTATATTCCTTTTCGGTCGGAATGTCGTTTTCTCGAGTTTATCTATTTTTAAAATTTTTTTGTGTTTTTACATACAGATTTTTTTGAGCAGAGCTCGTGCTTTCGCGCTTATTCTTGTCTATTTATTTTATTGTTTCCATTAAATCTTGATGTTTCTTTTAGACGAAATGGCGGAAAACGATGCCGCAACGCAAAGCTCGTTGGTAATAAGTTGGTCAGGAATTAGCGACGATTTTGATAATTCTGATTGTTAGGATTACCAAGATTATGTTGTCTCAAACCACCTCGATTTCCTTCTCCTCCACCACGGTTATAGCCACCACGTGGTGCACGCGGTCCGTGCTGTCCACCTCGCATTATTCCTCCTGGTCCACCTGAATGATTAAAAAAATGATCTATTCAAAATATTAATGAATTCAACTTTCGAACGTTAATTGTAAATATAAGTAAGTTAAGTGTTAAGATTTATGTTTAATAATTTATTTGAGATATTCACCTGGACCTCGTTGTTGGGGTTGTTGTTGCTGTTGTTGATTTCCCATAGGACGCATATTACCATCTCCTCCTAAACTTGGCCGATTTCCTGACTCTCTTGGTCTGGTTTTCTTTTCTTCAATATTCAGTTTCTGGCCGTTTTCGTCAGGGAAGTAGACTGGCTGCATGGAACAAAGGTGATAGATAAAATTAAAGATATAAATGCTTAAATAGAACTATAAAAAATACTAATTTTTACACTTACCAAACTTTCAAGTACTTTTGCGACAACGGATGGATCTTCAAACGTAATGAATCCGTAATTCGGTACTCTGGTATTGTTTTGTCCTTGAGGTCCTTTTGGGCGGTCGTTTTGCTTGCTGTGTACACGAAGATCCGCTACCCTGCCAAAGCGTTCGAAAACTTGTCTAAGATCACTTTCAGATGCATTGTGAGGAAGATTTCCCAAGAATAACTGATGCGCGTCCGTATATCTGGGGCGTCGCTCTCCGTCTGAAATGAGAAAATCTTCTAATATTTGCTTATATAACTACTAATTAACTTAAAAGTAATGTTAATGGTAATCTAAAGTTTACCTCGTTGCATTGGCATGTTTGTCCTGGGTATTCTTTGTTGATATTGCTGTTGTTGGGACTGCTGTTGTGGAACGTTCATCCTATGGCCCAGAGGTACACTGCCAGATGATGGAAGATTTCCAGATGGTTGTTGTTGAGACGGCACCCGGTCATCAATGCGCAAGTTTTGTATGGGCGGCTAATGAGATAGTAAGAAAATATTACACATGTTTACTTGAAAAATCAAATATTTAAAAGAAATTATTAATATAATATTTACAGGAGAAATTGATTGTTTGATAACTAGCGGACTAGTTGTTCCCACACTTGATTTTACCAAATTCGCATAAGTTTTTGGACCGCTGCTTGTAGTTTGAGATGGTGGTTGATGTTCAATTTCTGTCTCCGTTCCAGGTTGCGTATAATTTTGCTCTACTTCCGTTCGTTCGCTTTCTTCAGACGTTGGTTCAGTTTTGACTGGTTGCGTTGGTTGTTGTTGGGTTTGCTCACTTTCTGATTGAAAATGTTCTTGAGTAGCAGGATCAGAAATGTACGGTTGCTGGAAAGGCGGCTGTTGCTGTTGTTGTTGAATGGGTTGTTGAGGAATGATTGAAGAATCTTCATGAACAGATCCATTGATTGTAACTTGTTGCATGCCTTGGGGTATCTGCATAAAAATTGATAGCAAACAATAAGAAAAAACAGATTATATACAAGTTTCAGTTTCATTAGTAAGATCTAGACTGTTAGGTAATACAGCAATGTCAAATGGTTATAAATTACCTGCTGTTGAGGAGGCATAGGATAGTACATTTGCTGTTGTGGAAGTGGTTGTTGTTGAGCCTGACCATGATCAACAATTTTTGATGACAATTGAGCCTGATTTACTTGACTCTCTTCCTCTGTTTCGGTTCTAATATTTTCGGCTTCGTCTTCTCTTTCAGTTCCTTCATTATGACCCTGACCCTCCAACTCTTCTTCCTCCTCATCAGCATAGCCAAAATCTTGGTAGCGGAAAATGTCGTTGTGCACATAATACTTCTTTGGCGCTTGAGGCGCTAAGACGAACGTTTGCGTAAAACGACGCATTGGATGACCAGCATTCGATAGCTCACCGGACACCTAAAATTGTATTAATAATTAAAAATTTACTGATTTATTTGTAAAAGTGCCATTGAAATATCAATTAAATTCAAGATTTAAAAATAAACTACCTGAACAACAACTCCACTACCAAGAGTTACTTGAGAGTCTACTTGGTTGATCTTAGCATGACAGTCTTGGAAGTTAAGAGCTTGGATTTTTTGATGAATTTGTTTTTGGCCAATTGCTGGACTTGATTCTCTGTTAGAATCCAACCCTCCATGGATAAAAGATGAATAGTTATTGTAGAACCTAGAAGAGTTAGAAAGAATTTTTAAGCATAAAATAAAAGTTTAAAGAAATTTAATACAATACATTCAAGTCAAGTTACCTATGTAAATGTGCTGGTGCACTGTTTAGTAAGGTGTAGTATTGTCGGACAAATTCGCGACCGACACATTGAGGTGAGAAGGTTGCTGCCTCCATGACCATTACTGTCTACCTTCTTATTACCTTTCTAAATTACCAAAGTACTAAAATCAGTTCCTTGTTCACAGCTTATTGTTAGTAAGGCAGTATATCTGTAAAAAAAATATTAATTTGTATTACTAATTTTCACAATAGTTAGATAACAAAAGTGTAAGTCTCAAGCCTTAAAATAAATATTATAAAAATCAAATTTATATAAAAAAATTGATATTAGTTTTTAGATTTATCAACAGTACCAAATCACAAGGATAAATTATAATAGTGAAAATAAAAGAAGAGGAACCAAAAAATGGCTATACATAAATTCTCTTGAAAAACTAACAATACAAAATATTGGCTGAAGTAGTGAAGCAAATGCAGTAAGAGGTAGGGTATTAAAGCTCAAAACATGTATCTCAGTGAGAACGTATTGGAAGCCGATTAAAAATATCGAGTTACGTTTTACGATCGATCAAACGTAAACGCCCCGGTTGAGTCGGCAACGACATCGCCAACGGACTTAGTCAGCGAGGATGCTCCGGGCCGTGTAGGAAGGGAGCCGGACGGTGCTTGGCCATGCGCGCGCGCGCGCTTTCACGAGCAGCATCGATGTACGGACACGAGGTGGACAAATGCTCGCGAAAACTCGATACGAGCGGAGCCGAGAGGCGGGGGTGGCCCGGGTCTTGGGGAGCTTACGACGATAGCCGCGCACACGTTATTGTCCTACACGGGGCTGGCCTTGGAGCGAGGAGCATTTAGCCTTGAGGCGATCCCTCCTCTCCGGCGCTCTAGGCAACCGCAGCAGCTCCGCTCGTCGCTGAGTGCACGCGCGCGAGCGCGACAAGGATAGACGTCGCCGCCGCGCGTGGCTGCTGCTGCGGCACCAAATAAAGCGATTCCCACTTCCCGGGAGGGAGCCCCCGTAATATGCGAGCCGGCACGCGTTCCTGCCTGCCTCCCGGCCAGGCTTTCCTCCCCGAGAGGCCATTCCGCCGAGGCCTCGCGAATTTCCCGGGCCGTGCGGGCACGACTGGCGAATCGTCGTCCCGCCGAGGAAAGAGAGACCGAGCGATACTCGGAGCCGCGCGCCAGAGGGACGGAGAGCGCGGCAGACAAGGACAGAGGCAGGATAAACCGCAAAGCGATCGACCGAGCCTCGGAGCTGGGGCTTCGGGGGCTCGCTTCGGGTGCCGGGGCCAGGAGGTAAGGGCGGGGGAGCATGCTCGGCGAAGCCGAAGGTGCGGCACGCTGGAGGAATGGTCGACCCGGAAGGACGGCCTCGGCGCTTGGCCAATGTCGCGAGTGCGCGATCGGAGCGCGACGTGGCGGCCGCTTGGTCACTGGCTCTCTCACCTTGTAGCTGAGCTCCAGGTACGCCGGTCGCTCGATGGCGCGGCGCGCTCTCTCCGCAGGTGCAACGCTCGTCCTTAAACCGCGATATCGGGCTTTCCTCTCTCGCTCTCGACGTGTGCGGGGGCCGCGTGTGCAGGCTCTCGACGGCGGCGGCAGCAGAAGGGGCAGGAGATGCTCCGGGGGAGAGACTATAGCACCGGCTGGACGACGGGCTGCCCTCGAGGCTCCAGGCTCAGAGACACAGCTACGGTCTGGCTGGGGCTGGCTTGCCGGGCGTGGGACGAGAGACAAGGGTTTGCAGCGGAGCAGCACGCGCACACGGCCCAAGGAGAATCGAGAGAAACACGAGGAGAGCTCTGCGGAAACTAGCCGGCCTTATTGCCGGCAGAGAGAACGTGAAGTAGAGGAGAAAGCAAGCCTGCCTCGAAAAGTCGAGAACTCGGGAGTCAAGGCGACAATGGCGCCCCCTTACCTTCACCTCCAACTCGTCTTCTTAGGGACTTTTTCTTCCAGCCAGAGTAAGGGCAGGCCCTGATTTTAGGGCTCTCTGCTTACTTACGCTAAGCAATCTGAGCTGCCAACTACCGAAAAATTGCTAAATTCAATGACCCTATGCGCCCTACGCGAATAGCCCGGGTAATTCGTTCGCCGAGTAATGAAATGCGAATTTTTTCAAATTCGCCAGTTGGCAACAATGAATTATCGCTTGATTTTTTTGCTAAACTATCCTAGGCCGATTGAAATTTACAACGACTTACTTACGTGGACCAACCTCTGCGGCGTCCTTTGCCATTAAATTACGCTTATTCTTCCGTATACGACGTGCAAATAGTTCTATCTTGTTTTTAGTTTATGCCATGTTGCAAGAAGAGCCATGAACCAAATACATAGTAGAGCAAAACTTGATTTGCGATATTGCGAACTTACGACAGCGCCGCAGCACAACGGAGCGAAATGGCGTGAATCGAAGAATCTCCTTTTGCTCCTCAGCTTCCGTTCTACCGACTATGCGGCACCAAAGTTGTTTCATGGTAACATTGCAATTGTATTGAAAAAACTAACAAATAATTCAATTAATTTTAACTTATTCCTGAGTCTAGTTCAATGTGTTCATTATCGATTAATTAATGAATATTATATAATTTTTTTTACAAATTGGATGAGTGAAAAGCTACTTTCTTTTCAATACCTCGGTTTGTTTTATTTGCAATTACTTGGAACAATTTGAAAAATGTTATATTTACATGGGTTATTAAGAATTTGGTTTGAGAATATAATTATACACAACAAAATTTTTATAGTTCATATTTTTTTTTAATAAATATTTCGTATACATAATTAAAAAAATTAATGTACTTACAATATATTTAACTCTAAATAAAATTTTACCCCTACTATTACTTGTATTTTAACTTCAAGTCATGCATGAAATATTTAAAGATAAATTATAGTCCTTTTAAAATAAGAATGTAAGTTTCCCAAAAATACTTTGAAATATATTGTACTTCAATGGACTTTATTAAAAAGTTTTTCTAACAAAAGTTCTTTGAATTTTGTTTTCTTTAATCTAAAAATATTTAAGGTTTTTATAATTGAAATCAATTTTTTACTTTAGTGGTTGTTTGGAGTCATAAAGAAAAAGTGATAAATGTACAAATTTTACTTATTTGTATAAGGGAATGCAACAAACTATTTCTTTGATCATCATAAAAGATTTCATTCTTTATTTTTACTGAAAATATATCTTTACAGACAATCATTTGTTAAGATTGGAATATGTTTCTTCTTCATTGTATTCCAAATTAGTTTCAGCATACAGGTAAGGATGATAGTAAAAAAATTACTTAAGTCATTTTCATATTTTTTTTATTAGGTTTAAATTTATAAACAAAATGCGATTTGTTTAGCTTCTTACAAAACAATAATTTTTTCTATGTACACTCATATTAGCACAACTTAAATCATTAATAAAATCTACTTGCATTTTGGCTGAAGTTATAATGGTGTTCTTTAATGGCAAAGATGTTATAAGATTTTAAATAATATACAGATTAGATAAAATTCTATCTGTGGTTTATGAAAAAAGTAAAAATCAAGGTGAGACATAAAGAATTACGAATATTTTTATGTACACAAAAAGATCTATTTAAATCTAGTTACTACTAATTATAATGAAAGCAATCATTTTTATACCGCTTCATTTTGCAACTGTTTTTCGATTTTCAAACAGAAAAACTGAATCCCAATTTCGATAATACATTTTTTTGTTAATCTCAACGTCAGTTTTTTTTTTATACAATTCATTAAAAAAAATAATGAAATAAAAACTGACGTTCAATTTCGCTTATTTATGCAAAGGTTAATCAATCACTTTATACAAACTCGAAAAAGTTAAATTATTTTCATTTTCAAGACTATACAAAGTGTTTGTTTAAGGCTTGAATGACGTATCTAAGCAAGATACAGCGATTTGGCAAATCAGTTTTTTTGTTACAAATGCTTTTGTATAATTATGAGATTTGTCAGCTATGATGCGCGGTGATTAACCTTTGATGACTGATTCTGCTGTTTACGCGGTTGCGTTTGGTTTTTATTTTGAAAACGACGTGTCATGGAATGATTTGATGAATTGGGGAAGGATGGGTGACCTGAAATCAGTAATACAAAACTTATTAGTTTTATAAAATTATAATTTAATTAAAGTCAACATACACAAAAAAGGATCATGAGGAAATGTTATTGAAAATAAAAATTAATGAAAAAATGAAAAAAATCTCAATTTAGTAACATTATATAAGAGATAGTTCAAACAAGCAAAATTCAGAATTTATAGTTAATTTAAGAAAATTAACGAGTAAAAAATAAAGCCAACATTAAAATAAAACTTAATAAAGCTAGTTAATAATTGAACAACAAAACTGAGCAAATAATTAATTTAGTAAAAAATCTCGAGGTCAGTAAAAAGAGAGAAACTCACCAATAATTACGATGCAAGTGGCATCACGGTCGAAAGAAAATTTGTGACTTTAATAGGGTTGATGCCTCTGGTTTTGGCGGCCACCTCTCTGTTTTCCGCCAAAGCCTGAGCCTCCTGGAACACAACCGACGGAATATTTAAAATTAAATTTTAATTACAAACTCATACTTAACATCAACTTTCTACTTTACTAAAAAGCCAACACACTAATTTTACTAGCTATTTTAAATCATTTGATTAAGTTTTCTTTTTAATCAAATGATGAAAATTAATGGAAATAATAAATTTAATGCATTTAGTAATAAACACGTTACATACTAACAAACTAATTTATATCTTAGATCAAGAAGTTAATTTTTCTGTACATGTCTTTTTAGAAACAAGAATACAAAAATTCTATCGAGAGGCTACAGGCTAAGGTAGTAGAGATAGCAGATTTTTTTTGTTTTATTTCTTTCGTGAAATCGTTTGAAAGTTCTTTGAAATGCAAAACCCTTTTATTTAAAGCCTTAAAGGTTTTTTTTTATTTAAAGAACTTTTTTTATCTAAGGCAAAATTTCTCTCTTCTTTTTGTCCCTTAGTGCCAATAAAATGATTTGTCATTAAAAGTTCCAAATACTGCCTTTTATTGAAACTTACAATTTGGAAAATTTTCTGCACCTCTTGCTTGTTTCTTGTCTATAGAATTTTTCATTATTTTTTATTTCCTTTTATAAAAACATTATTGCAATACATTTTTTATTTGCTATAAAGTTAGGGAAAGGAAATAAGGTGAACAGCATGCTTTGAAAATTTCATGATGTAAACGCAATTAAGTTTATATATTTCATGATGCATTAATTGAAAAATTTTATTGAATCACCAGTGACTTTTTTAATATACAAATTTATGGTTTTGTGTAATGCATTATGAAATATCAAAAAGAATTAATTTTCACCTGTTCTTAAAATTTTGTTTAGTATATTTTAGTGGAGAAGAATGTAAGAAAAATCGTATGACTGATCCGTTGAGGCGGATTCGAGCCATGTGCGCGAGGGGTAAAACAGTTGAAGGTGATAAATGTAAAAAAATGAGTATTGATTTTAAAGACTGCATTCGTCAAGACTACGATTGAGATATTTTGAAATAAATGATACATTTAGAATAACTGTAATGGAAGACAAAGAAACGTGGGAAAGTTGTAAATGTTGAAGATCGACAAAAGGAACGCTAATGCGTACCTTTTCCGCGTGCACCACCGCGACCACCACTGTAGCCACTGTCGTAACTACCGCCATAGCCATATCCATCTGCATTTTCATGGAACAAACGGTGCAAAAATAATAGACATTCCGTAAGTCTTCAATCCAAAGTATTTTTTTTTATACACTTGTATTTTTTTTAAAGTAATTACTATTGTAAGAAAATAAATTTTGCAAACGACTCTTCGCGCACATGATCGCATTTTAATGTTAAACAATGTTGAATTCTCTTACATTAGTTTTCAAGAACTTAATCTATATTATTAACTTTAACAAATAGCTATTACAATTACGCACATTAATTTGAATAAAAAATTATTACAACCACGTAATCTTATCTTATAAATAACGTATTGCATAAAAACAAAAACGCGAAAGACAAAATATTTAAGAAAAAAAAAAGAAACTAAATATATGATTATAAAATGTTATTAAACGTCGAAAACGGAAGAATTTGAATTTAATGAGAAAATTTAAATGACATGTATAATGAAGAATGGGCGTTTTAATAAAACTTACCATATCCACTGTAGTCATAGCCACCATAACCACCATAGCCTCCGCCATAGTAGTCATAATTGCTGCCATAACCGTCATAACCACCTCCGTAGCCACCGCCGTATCCACCCCCATAGCCACCCTGACCATAACCCTGACCCCATCCTCCTTGACTGCCGAAGGCTCGGCCTCGACCACCTCGAACACCACGACCTCCACGGCCCATTCCTCGCATACCTCCTGTCTCAAGCCTAGGAGTAGCTTTCTTGACTTCAACCTAAATTAAATAAATAATTTAGAATGTTGTAGAAACTAATATTAAAATTTACTCTTTAAACTGATAAGTACCTCTTTATTGTTTATAACTTGTTTGGAAGTTTTCAGTAATTCATTAGCAACTTGTTCAGATTCAAAAGTAATGAAGCAGAAACCTTTCCTTTGGTTTTTCGTTTTATCATAAGGCATTTCAACCTCAACGATCTGTAAAAAGAAACAAAAATATGCGTTAGTTTTTGACAACTTATCTTGTTAGAAACTATAAATTTATAACTTTAGAAAATAACTCACTGTTCCAAACTGGCCAAAGAAGTTCTTGATATCGTCATCAGATAATTCAGAAGTAAGGCCACCAACAAATATCTTGCCATGTCGTGCTTTTGCTTTCTTAGGATCTACCTTTTTGTTGTTGATTACATGATCTCCATGAGCCATTGCCTACAAAAGAAAAAGTATTATATAGATTTTACTTCTAAGAAAACTGAGTTATTTAATTTTTTATTTATGAAATAAACTTCAGGAATGTATTGTCTTCATTATCACTCAGTAGCAGAACTGACATTTTTAGAATCATCATGTAATATTAACTTGAAATAAATTATTTTTAAAAAATCTTTTTGATAATTACCTTGTTCAAAGCTTCTGATTTTTTGAAAACAATGAAAGCAAATCCCCTTGAACGTCCAGTGGTTGGGTCAGTTTTAATATTGATGCTTTCAATTTCCCCAAATTGTGTGAAATGTTCTCTGAGCTCCTCTGAAAAAATAAGCATTTTATTTAATTATTATGTAATCATAAAAACTTAAATTTCTTAGTTTTGATTTTCTTTCTCAAATAATGTTTATGTAATTAAGCTCAGAGTTTTAAATGTAATTGATCTCATACAACAGTGCCATTCTGTTGTCTGAAGGTGTCCTAAGAAAATACATCATTGCTTATACAATTTTTTACTTTAATTTTTGATTTTTTTGAAAACTTGGATTTTAATTTTTTGAAACTAGAATTAATTATGTATTATAAGAAAAATACTCACTTTCTGTTGTTTCCCAGCTCAGTCCACCAACGAACAGCTTTCTACACATTGAAAAACAGAAAAAAAAATTTATATTAGTAATGATATAAAAGCAACAATTTTATTATTATCCATAAAATTTCAATTTAATGATTAAATTGCCCTTTTGACTGCTACTTTTATCCTGTTTTTAATTAAGACTTTTATTTAGCATTTAACTAATTTGACAAAATTGCACTGAAAAGTTTTGAATTAATATTTTAATTTATTGTAAGAGGCAATGTTTATTTTAAAAAAATAAATCAAAGGTTCGCATTCATTCATCAATAACAAACCAACATTAGTTTTATTAAATTACATTAAAACGGAAATTTATACAAGTAACAGGTTATCGGTGTCAGCTAAACGAAGTTTCAAATCTGCTGTATTAAAGATAAAATCTTTTACAATGCTTAAAGTTTAACTTTAAAACTTATTTCATCAAGGAAAACCAAGAAATTATAGAATGAAGTACCTATCATTCAGTGAATCCTCGGCGTTATCAGTCGACCTGTAAAGGTAATTTTAATTACTCCACTTTGTCAAATACCACAGATTTTGTGATTTTTTATTTATTTTTAATCCATTAGGCGTACGTCCAGTTAAAAAAAATAGGCTACAGTTAAAACAATTTAAATGACAAGAACATGGAACTCCTGGTCAATGCAAGGAAGAATCTATAAAAACCCTGTCAAAGAAACTTTATTTTATTTGACTCCGAAAAATTCAATTCAATTACTACTCGGCACACTGCTTCAATAAAATTACGTGACTTTATCAATGTTACGATAAAAGGATTACATTATATAACAAATCATAACAGTTATAAGAAATCATAATTTCTGTAAAAATTAAAATTATCCACAAATTATTACAGTTACATGATTTACAAAGTTACAGCTTACAGTTACAAAATTGTAGTTATACAAGAAAAATTTACAAATTATACAAAATTATTAAGTCGCAATTTTTATTGTTTTTAAAACTATTTTTGGATTTTAAAAAAATGCATTTCGCTTAAAATCACTGTGATGTTTTCAACCTCAATAGCTGTTATAGCAATGTCTGTCTTCTAAACTGATCCCAAACACTTGTATATTCTTTACTATACTATAGATCTTCAAAATATTTCTCCCATGTTTTACTTTAAAACATTTGATTTTCTTGGCAAAATCAAGTTTTTTCAATAAAACGCGAATCTAATATTGGAATTCACTGGGTATTTTTATCAAAAAATTTGAGGTTTGAATTCCACTGCTGATAAATACCGTAGAGGCATGTGTTTCCAAGAGTTGTCGTCTGGACTTTGATGTAGCTCTCAGGCGCTGAAGCCGCAAAAAGCAGCCATCAGCAATCACCTTTTCATCACGTAGGTCCATTTGTTCACGTGCTGGCTTGCCACCTGCAGATCAAGCCACACAAATTGGGTTAGTGGCATTCCAACCTTCTATACCCTTATCATTTGACAGTACTTTAGACAGGAAATTTAGACTGTTACTTTGATACCTCAGTTTAATTTTTTAACAACAAGACTGTGCTCCGGCTCACGATGCAAATGGCACTTTTATTGAGGCATTTAAAAAAATTCAATACTTAAAATGCATTTTTTGGACTGTCTCAATGTGTTTCTAAATCTTAGTAATATGCCTGAAAATATTTATCTATAAAAAAATTTTAAACGCTTATACTTTTTTTTTTATCACGGAGAGTGTCTTTAATATTTTAGAAAATCCTTTTCACAGTGTTATACAAATCCAAATAATGGTAATGTTTATATCAATACTTTTGCACTTTGAAAATTTAAATTATATACTTCAGTTTGTAAAAATTCACAAATGATTATAAATGCGTCGAAAACCTTTGGAGCACACAAATTTTAAAATTGGCACAAACACTAAAGTGTCATAAAATTTTAAATGAACACTTGGAACATGTTTTAAGGAATAAATATTTTTGTATTACATTTTAAACTGCAATTCACAATGAATGCCAATAAAGTTACAATATAAAATTTTTAGTGCTAAATATACACTATTTTACAATTACCGCAAGATGAAAAATTCAAATTTCTTTCTATATTATTAAATAATACTATTGTCAATTTATTGTTTTTTTTGTACTTGTTCAAGTTTAAATAGTTGTTCAAATGTTGAGATTTTACACCCTGTCTTGTTTTTAATACAATTATCTCATGTGTATAAAAGTACTAAAATTGTACTAAAACATACAATTGTAATATTGTTTTGATTACATCACATGCTACCAAACTTTTTTTTTTACAATAAAACATGTTTATAATATTGGAACTCAAACATTTTCTTAACAAAGTTTTGTAACTTATTTTTAGTGTATCACTAAAAGTATACTGAACGAGGAATAATTTTTAACTTAAAGTTAAAAAGTATCAGTAATTTATTATCCATAAAACTGAAGCAGACGCGTCAATGTTTTTAGACACAATTTTTGCAAATATCACCAAATATCTATGTAAATATGTAATGTATATTAAAATAAGCTTATTTAGCAATTATTTTACATTTTTTCCAATTATTTACAATTTAATAATTTGTTTTGTAGTGCATTTGTGTTTTTGCAAAGTTTTGCAGTTAAATAAAATTGGTGATCTGAAGATTTGAAGTATTGAAGAATAGTCGAAGCAAACGTTGATCACAAGTAGTCCAAGAGGTAAGTTGTATTTTTAAAACCTCGACTTCTATTTATGAAGTTATTTTCAGGTGTTTTTTTTTCAAATTCGAAGATTTTCTTATATACCTTAAAGGTACTACTTTACATTTAAAAATTGTGTAACAAACAATTTAGTATCATCCTACATACTTAAAATCTATAAGTAAATGAAAAATAGTTGTACAAGTTCAAGTTGAAAAAAGATTTTTGTAACGAATCAACCAAGAATTACATTATGTTAAACAATTGTACATATCTTTAATTAGGAATGTATCGTAAATTATTAAATAATTCAAATAAAATCCACAACAAAATGTTTGCCTAGCAAAATGACAAACTCGCGTCATTGCAACAAACATTTATGCACAAAACTTCCAAATTTTGCTATCTGTAAAATTAGATAAAATTGCTTGTGTTTGTGTATTATGTGTGTATACTCAACAATTTCATTCCCTTAGAAGTTCTACGTTAGAACACCTTAAATTCCAAATTTTAAATTGAAGCTTAAAAATCTAAAAAAAATATTTAATGATCTACAGTATTTCATATATTAACAAAGAAAGTTCAAAAACATGACATCAATAACTTACATATAAAAAAAAATTCAATAAATACAAATGAGAAACTTACTGTTAAAAATAGATATATTAAATGAATTTTTCATTTAAAAAAAGAGAAAATAAGTTAATCGTTTTGTTACTTCTAACTTACCGTTAATTAAAATTAAATATTAATAAATAATTTCCAAGCCTCTTAAAAAAACGAACAATCGAGATATATTCAGTGCGAACTATGAATTATCGGCATTGATATTGCGGTGACAATAACAAAAATATAAATAATTTCAGAAGTGCAAACTATGAGCAGGGGGTAATAATGATGACGTTGCCAATCGGAATGGAAATTGATTTTTTTTTTGGAAAATTTTACGGAATAGCAATGTATACATAGAAGCGACTGGAGCAATCCTTGGCGCTATACAAAATAAACAGCTCGTGTAGGTAAACATTTCGCAGTATTTAAAATCAAGAAAACGGCCAATTTCATAGGAATAAAAAATAAAGTGGACCATCTATAACGGTATATTTGTAGTCAGCAAACTCGTCACAAGCGCCTTCAAGATTTGGTAGAGATACCTAGAAAAAAAGGTACAGGGGCGAGATTTGTCTCCCTCGCCCCCATTTCTCGGGCGGATAGAGAGAGAGAGAGAGAGAGGAAACGAGCCAGCAAACGAGAGAGAAAAAAATCAATTTCCATTCGAAACGCACGCCGATGAGGGGCTGTGTGTGTGTAAGGGGGCGGGGGCGAGGGGGAGGGTGTACGAGCACAAGACTCAACTGCGTTCGGACAAAAATACCACGTGTAATCGGAAG
>JAPYYQ010001304.1:0-36086 GCA_030522585.1 Anagyrus pseudococci
ATATATATATATATATATGTATGTATGTATATGTATATATATATATATATATTTATATCGGCGCGACTGCTCCGCTTGTACGCAAATTTGCGGTCGACCGACGGCGGCCGCTTGCCCTTTCCGCAGCCGGCAGACTCCCCGCGAACGATCCCCTGGGCCAGCGCTATACCGAGGCTGTAGCCAAGCCTGATAGGCTGCACTCGAGCCATCGCCCTCGGGAGCTCGTATACGCACTAGCGCCTCGTTTCTTCTCGGCCCGACTTGTTTGCTTCCGGCCATAGCTCGATGCCCGCTCGCACCGCGCGTCAGTCCGTTGGCAGGCGAGCATCTAGATCTCTAGCTTTCATCGCGTCGATCGCGGAGCAGAGGAACGACGGCAACGGCGCGGACCCCCTTATGCAAATGCCCGATAGACTATTCGCGCAACTGCGCGTCTGGCCGGCGAGCGGTCCCTAGGGCCGCGATCGCTTTCGTCTTTGTTATACGTCTGCATGATGGTCGCGGCGATCCTAGCTGCGATTGCATTGCAACGAGGGCATGATAAGGGATATGCTATATAATAAAAGCTATTTAATTTAGGGGAGATCGGCAGCGCTCGGATGACGACTAATCGAGCCGATTGCTCAACTCAAGGCTCGGTCCAAGCCCGAGCTCTAGAGGCATTTAAACGAAGGACTGTGGTCGTGCTCTGCTTACACGTATAATATTCCATCATGTTCTGGTTGTAGCGATAGGCTGTGCTCAGGTCCATCGCTGCCCGCTGCGAGCGATGCAGTGCTCGGCCGCCGCCGCCGGGGCCTACAGCTGCGAGGCCTTTTCTCCTCCGCCGCCAGCAGCTCCACCACCGCCTCCTCCGGCTCCGGCTCCGGCTCCTCTTCCTCTTCCTCCACTTCCTTCCTCTGCTACCTCGTCCTCGTCGCCGTCGGCTTCTTCTTCTCCTCCTCCTCCTCCTCCTCCTCCTCCTCCTCCTTCTTCCTCCTCCTCCTCCTCCTCTTTTTCCTCTTCTTCGTGCTGCCGCGCTTTTTCTCCTTCGTCTCGCCGGCCTCCTTGACCGGCTCGGCGTCGTCGTTGTCGTCGTCGTCGTCGGCAGCGGCGGCAACGGCGGCAACGGTGACGGCAGCTTTGTTCGGCTGGCCCGGCTGCAGCTGCTCGACCAAGCCCGAGCTAGCGCGGCAGCTTGGCCGGCCGCGGCGCGGCCCGGGGGGCCTCGCCCGGGCCCGACTCCTCCGGCAACTCCCTGGCGGCGGAGCACATGACCGCCGCGGCACCGCCCGGCTCAGGCCCTCTCCTCGCGGCCTCCCCTCCTCCGACGGGCCCTCCGCTTTGCCCTACTGGTACTTATTGCAGGCGACTGGACGATCGCGCACCACGCGCCCCCCGCGCCCCCCGCGGGCCAATTGCCGATCGCAGTCGTATGCCGAGCAATCGGACCTCCAACGGTTACACTCGCGCACAGCCTGCACTCTCGGCTCCTGCTGCATAGGACGCCGGGGGAGCAGAGACCGGAACACCCGATTTACGCACTAGCCTTGTCCGTCACTTGGTCCCGGCTAGTCGGCCTCTCCTCGGCCCCCTCTCTCTCCAATTGACTATTTTCGACCGGGGCACTCGGTACTCGCTCCCGGATCTAGCGACGGCTACGCCCGCTCCGGATCAGCCTCGAACAGCCCGCTCTCCTCGTCATCACCTCTCGTCTCGTGCTGCTGCTGCTACCGTTGCTAGTACTACTGCTGCTGTTGCTGTAGCTACTGCTGCTGCTGCTGCTGCTGCTGCTGCTGCTGCTGCTGCTGCTTCATCCCCCCACGCGGCCGGGAGGCAGAGTCGCGCGCCCCGCCCACCTGGGACGGCAGCATCCCTTCGCGCGGCCCGCGGCCAGCCCCATTGGCCGGGGAGGGCGGCCCGAGTAACCCCCGCCCGGGGGTTGCTAAGGCGACGCGGTGGCTGCGACTGCTGCCGCGGCTGCTGATGCCGCTGCTGATGCTAGGCTGCTCTTCTCTACCCAGCTCGTCGACTCGTCCCTTTGGCTCCGCTCTCCCCGCCGGCCCCGCCGCTATATCTATCCACACCGAGCGTAGAGCGGCATGCAAGCGCCCTCCTCCACCTCCCGGTCTGCAAGCCACTACGACGCGGCGACCTTTCACCCAACAAAGCTCGTCCGGCCGCCAGATATCGGCTCCCCTCGAGGCCCATTTACCAGTGCTCCTCCGGCAGCCTCCAGCCACGCCGTTTCTGCACTTGCGCTCACTTTCTCTCTCTCTCTCTCTCTCTCTCTCTCTCGCTCGCCCTCTCCCACCCTCTCGGCCTCTCTCACCCTTTCGTCGTCCCTCTCTTTCTTTCCACCCGGGCCGCCCCTCCTCGCGCCTCTCGCTCACTCTCCCACTCACCCTTTGCCTTTCTCTTCAAGGGCTGGCGTTTACTCCTCCGCGCGCTTTTATTGCAACCGATCCTCGATGCTAAACTCTCGTTTACACGGCTGCCGCAGAAATCGACTGTCAATGGCAGAAGCAGTCGTAGGAGTAGCAACAATAACCACAGCCGCGGCAGAAAGAGCAACAGAAGAGCGAGAGCAACGGGTCTAGAGAGGTCGGATGAGCTGCCGCGAATGAGGATACAAGAAGCCAGTTCGACAGCACGCGCTCGATCTATGCTCTCAAACGCCTCGACACGACTAATGGAGCATCGCCAAGCAGAAACCGAGATTTATCCGCTTTAACGTTTGCTGGGCCGACCGCGGCTCTGCAGAGTATGCACACTGCCACGGACCGGCCAGTAGTGTGGAGCTGGCAAGCCGGCGCTATTGACTGTCAAAGCTGCTCTCTACTCGGGTTAATCTTCGCTAGCAGCGGGAGCAGGGGCCCCGCCAAGTCGCCGCGGCCCCACGGACCTGCGATACTCGCGCGAGCCTACGAGCATGTACGCGCTCTCGTCGCAGAATTGAGACGTGGGTTACGCGGGACTCGGTGGAGGGAGCGGCCGCCCCGGCGGGGGGGGCGCAGGGGGAAAGTCTCCGGCCGGATCGCCCGGAAGGTGCGGTCAGCGCCGGTGGGACCGCCGACGACTCGCGAATCTCACAAGGGCCGGTTTACACCCGTCGACGCTCAGACAGTGCGGCAGTAGCAGAGAGAGAGAGAGAGAGAGAGAGAGAGAGAGAGAGAGAGTAAGAGTAGGTGTGGTGTCGCGGGCGCAGGTTGCACTCCGAGACGTGTCCGAGTAGAGGACGATCGAGGCGTGCGGGGGGAGCCGGGCTGGTGTCAGGGGCCTGCCTGCAGAACGTCAGAGGCAACTCGCGCTGTACTCGCGGACGTAATAACTGCTCCAGGCCGCGTACCGCGCCCCCGTCCGCTCGGGCCCCGGGAGGGAGCTGGGTGGAGGAAGCAAGCCGGGAGCCGTATGACGTGAGGGGGGGGGGGTCGACATTAGATACGTCAAATCTGAGAATTCTGCCGAGGCATCGGGGCGCGCCGCTTACGCAAGCGAGTATCAGCTTATGTTGCCCCCGGGCGCGAGGAGCTGCGGCAGCAGGTAGCCCTCTGCTGTCGCGAGCGCTGCTCTGCGTTGGCGGGCGGGAAGTGTATCCTATGGGCGAAACCCAGTACTCGACGTGCACCTACACTCTTTCTGCCGGCGTGGCGAATGCTGCGACGAGCCTCGGCTGTCGGCGCGGAGACGCGAGTCTGCTCGGCGTTACCTCTACCGGCACAACTGCGCAGCTATGGCTAGCGCGTGAAACCGAGAGCCGGCGACGAGCCGCGCTACACTTGCACCTGGAAAAATACGCCTTTTTTCATCTTTGTGTTGACCTCTTACACAAAGCTGCCTTGCGAGTCAGTGTTCTCTGTAGCGAGAGCTATGAAATCTCGGCTCTCCTATTAATCTCCTGAAAAAGCAAGGGCTTCAAGATAAATCTAATGTTTATTAATTGTCGCAAAGGCTCAAAATAAAGATCGAGATATCAAAATGTTTTCAATCAACTTGCCGCAAAACAACTCGCTGGATATTCCAATTATTGCTCCAATTATAACCTGGCACATTTCGCTTTTTCGCCCAAAAAATCAATAGATTACAGATTCGCGACGCTGTAGACACAGAACACAGAACAATATGTTTTGTGAATAAATCGGCGCCGCTTACGAAGAAGAGCACAGTTCAGATTTTCCCGTTTAAAATAGTATTGGAAAATCTGAGCTGTGCTCTTTTTTGCAAGTGGCGTCGGAATAAACTCTACACTCACGCCAATCCTTACATTTTTTACAATTTAAATTTGATAAATTGCTGAAAAAATTAAGTTATAAAGTATGTAAATTTTATTTACTCTTTAAAATTTCAATTTTTTTCAATGTTTGGCAAGCAAAGGCAATATGGTAACTTTACAATTACTCTTATGATTATATCAATACTGAAACATTAATTCCCAAACAAAGTATATCCGTGAGCATAAGTGGTACAGGTACATTATATAAGAGAATTTAAAATCCTATTAAAACAAGGGCAAGCGTGCCATGTAAATATAATTGTAGTATAATAAATCGAATTTGATAAAAAGAAAAGGAGATTTACTTTAGTATAGTGATAGTATAAAAAATGAGTGTTGTCTAATAAGTGAACAAAATAATCAATTAATATAAATCAATATCAAAATGTGTCGATAATTAATAATATCAATTGGTTTATTTTGTTGATCCCATTTACGTTAAAAAATAAAATTCTAAATTATATAATCACCGCTTGTAAAATTTCGTATATCATAGTTTTAAAAATTAGTTAATAGTTAAGTAAAATTTACACTGAGTCGAGGTAAAAATTAAAATATAATTTTAGAAAATTTGCTATGTAAAATGGTAAAATTTACGAAATACACGATGTCCAATTTTTACCATCTTGAATAGTAAAAATTACAAGCGTTAGAGTCTGTGGTTGGATTACCAACGAAAATGGTAAAATTTACTATTTTTTTAAAATTTTTACTGTTCTCATTTCTCAGTGCAGTATTTTTCTGCTCGACACGACAGTTTATGCGCATAGATTTATTAAGCAATGAAACCATATGACGGAAGCTTGAATAAGCGAGAAGAAGCTAGTGATGTGAAAAAAATAGTATTTAAAGGCTGAGCACGTAAAGTTTTCTCACTTGTCGCCGGCGAGCAAAGCTACTGGCGAATGAGGAGGGGCAGTTGTTGCGAGAGAGAAAAGGAGTTGAGTGTGGAGTAGGGCACATGCATGGGCGAGTAGGCTGTACAAGTGAGATCTTTCTCCCGCGGGCCGCCGGGGCGCCGGTATGTCTGGGCAAGTTGGGCAAGTTTAATTTAACGGCAGACTGCATGTGCAGCCTCGAGAGTAAGTCAGTTAATATAAGCAAGCAAGAATAAGAGCGAGAGGGGTGAAGGGCCGGGCGGTACGGTCGCGAGTGTGTATTCGTGTGAGAGAGAATGGCGAGGGGTCAGGCAGGGAGGGGGGGGGGCACTGGGGTGGGTTGACAGGAAAGTTTCGAGGCATAGTCGCTGCAGGAAAATAAAGATTGAGAGCTAGCCGAAATCCGAATTGCGGCTCGTGCCGAGGTCGTTTATCATTACGTTGCGCTGCTGTTGCCGTTGCCGGCGTAGTTGCCGGCGTAGTTGCCGGCGTAGTAGCCGCGACCCCCCGGTTCTCGAGGACCAAGGGGATCCGACGCGTGCGCCGCTACTCGAGGGGAGCAGCCAAAGACACATCATCATCGTCCTCGCCGCCGTACTCTCCATCTCGGCCTTTTCTACCTTCGCCGACGCGCATATCATTTACTTTGTCAAGATGGAAATAGGCTCCGAGAGAGAGAGAGAGAGAGAGAGAGAGAGAGAGAGAGAGAGAGCGAGCGAGGGGAGGAATAGGTCCATTGACGGGGGGACCCAAGGGTGGAGGAAGCGCGCGAGCCGCGGCGGCCAACAGCAGACTAGCTTCCCATCTCGTAGGAGCTTAGCAGCCAGCAGCACCTCTGCCCAGCCGTGTCGGAAAGGAGAGGGGTAGCGGGCGTGCAGAGGCAGAGCAGCCGCTGGCTACGCGACTAATTCCCGCCAACAGGGCTGTAAGCTGCAAGCTTCAACTGTACGCCAGTGGAAAAGAGTAGTTAAAACTACAAAGTAGCGACGAGAGCTTACGACTCAAGCGCAAGCCGAAAAAGGCGAATGTCCAGCTGAGCTGGCTAGTGGCCCCCAGGCTCTTACTAACTGCTCTTGTTCTTTGCCCGGCGCATCCCGGAGCTCTGACCTTTGCGCCAGGACTATATCGCCGCAGTGAGATTGGCAAGGCGAGAGAGGGCCGGGGAGGTCGCTTGGTATGCGTCGCTGCTCGCGGCATCGATCACTCCACCTCCCCCCTCGGCAGTCCTCTCCCCTTGCCGCGGCGGCGCTCGACGGGCGCGTACAGCCCGGCTGCAGCGGCAGCCTCCCCTTACTCCGCAGCCCTGGCTGGCCGCGGCATTAATCTCGTTTGTCATAGAAACAGAGGCAAGATCGAGTAGCGAGTCAAGCCTGACGCGCTACTGGCAAAGCCCAATTTGGCCAAGTTGCAGCTCTACGCGCGCACAAACAGGTGTCACCTTTCTGCCCAGCTACCCCCGGCGCCACCGTTACTCTCTGTCTCTCGGTCATCTCCGGCTTCGTCTCAGACGCACACTCCACATTCTCCAGAGATTTCTTTAATTTATACTCATTCAGCAGGTTCGAATACGTAATTTTCATAATTTTATGCTTGTAGAAAAAACACGTATTTTTTATAACATTTTTTGTTAAACGTAGAAGGAAGAAACCCTTTCAAAAGTTCTCTTCGATTGGCTGTATAGCAATACGCCATTTCGTTATAAGTTAAGATACATAATCTATCGTCTTCTGGTTTTCTTCTATTTTAAGAAATTTCAAATTTTTTGAATTTAATTTAACAATGATTCCAACGAATAGAGTGTCATATTCTAAATAAAATATACCTTTGACCTTTATAAATTCATTGTAAAATGGCAAAGTAGTCAGTGCACTTGGGAGAAGAAAATTCAGTTTTGTATGATTCAATGATTTTTCGAGCATTTTTTTAATATTGCGATACTTTTAATGCATCATAATCATCATAATCATCATCATCATCATTATCAAAGAATAACAACCGGAAAAATGTCAAAGTTTCTTCGACGTGTAAATATTTCTTATGAAAAATCCTATTGTGATAAATGTATGAGGAAGATCGTTGAAACTAGCCGTACACAGATGACAATCTGCGCGGAGGATGAAAGGAGGATCGACAATGCTATATCCATCGGGAATAATCTTTGTAAAATGTGGAAAGCGAAAGAGCTTGAGAGGGTAGCGAGGGCAACTCGCAAGCAGAAGGCATAACCTGTTGAGCCGTACAAGCGGTGAATTTTGGAAGTAGCTCGGTCGGATGGAGAAATTGATTGTAGTATAAAAGTAGTAGCGTTGGGCAGCAAGTAGGCGAGAGTCAAGAGCCGGGAGTCCGGGAGAGATGATGAAAAATGAAGGAAGCGAAAGCAGCAGCAGCAGCAGCAGCAGCAGCGCAGAGGAGCGAGCCGGACTCGAGGACGAGGCCGCGGTCGAGGCGGTAGGCGCGGTACTGTACGGGCCGGGGGGAGGAGGCCATTGTAAGTCGGCGCGTGCTCTTGACGCCACTGTGTGCAAAGTTTTCATTCTTACGCGCGCCCGACTGCCCATGGAGAAAACAAAGAAACCAGTGGAAAAACAGAGCTAGTGCCGCGCGAGACGAAGGGCCGAGAGCCAGAGGGGAAGGAGGACTGGCCTAGCCCCGGGGCAAAGCTACGCTAGCAGCGCAAAGTCAAGGATAAGAGATGTGGCGGAGAAGGAGAAGATAGGTGCGTGTGTGTATGTTTGTCTACGTGCGTGTCGGGTGGACGGGAGGGGGGAGGCTAGGCGGGGAGGGAGGAAACAGGAAAGACATTATACCGCGAGCTCGGACGTAATGGACGCGCGCGCGCGCCTGCCCGGCTGGCTGCTCGCGCGAGCGCGAAGCAACTTACGGGATTTCATGTAAATGGCGCACTTACTTATACTCGTCACCGGGCGCGTGCTCCTCGCTCTCTGCCGCCGCACAGGCACGCGCCGAGCCAGCGGCTCCGGCTAAAAATACCGGAGGGCGCGTGCTTGTGGCTCTCTGGCACCCCCTTCCTTCCCCCCAGCCCCAACATCACCCCGGCAGCACTCTCTTTAGCCGGCTCTCGAGGCCGCCGTTCTGCTCGCCCGGGGCTCACGAGGAGGGTAAAAACAGAAGGGCGCGAACAGAAGCAGCAGCAGCAGCCTCAAGCAAAGCTCGAGGCAACATTAAAGAAAGAGACGGAGAGAGAAGGAAAAGAGATAGACTCCGAGAGTTTTTGCGTAATGAAAGCAATCAATTCAAGAGCCTTGATGTTGCTGCTGCCGTTGCTGGCCACCGACTCGCTCGGCGCTCCCCACTCTTTTTCCTCCTTTGCGCTTCTTTACTCTACTCGCACTTACTCCTCCTTTCTCCTTCCTCTTCTTCTTCTTCTTCTTCTTCTTCTTCTTCTTATTCGGCTTCTACTTTTGCTCGTCCTCCTCCTCCTCCTCCTCATCCCCTATCCTTCCTTCCTTCCTTCCTTCCTTCCTCCTCGGCGCGCTCCCCCTCCTTATATTTCGATGAGCGTTGCGAGCACTTTTCCGCTCGTCATAAAAAGCTTCGCCCTCGCCGCGCGTCTTACTCCCTCTTACAGCACAAGCTGTAACAGTAGCAGCAGAATCGCAATTACAGTAGTAGTGTAACAGCAGCAGCAGCAGCAGCAAGCATTCTCGGCTCGATTCCGTTTTTTGTCCGCAGCGACTGCTGAAATAAAGAGAGCCGGGGGGAGAGAGTTGCCTTGTGAAATAACCCAATGATTCGGCTACGGCGCAATATGCCGGAGCAATCGCTATCTACCTTGAATGAAAGCGTAGGTGCGTACAGCTCACGGCAAAGCCCCTCCTATCCCGATGCCAAAGCTCTCTCTAGCTAGCCTCGTAAGGAACGGCCGATTGAGAGAGAAAGCGAGCTGGAGCGGGCTCCGCGAAGGGCGAAGCAGGCAGAAAAGAGAGTAGACTCTGTCTTGAAGGAGGGACGAGAGCCGTCGATGCCTCAAGAACTGGCTGGGCTAACTGGACTACCTGGGGATGGCGACGTCGCCCGGATGCTTTAGAGAGCTCTTTAAAATGTGTCGCCGAGAGAAGGAGAGAGAGAGAGAGAGAGAGAGAGAGAGAGAGAGAGAGAGAGAGCGCTGTCGTTAATCTTGGAATAGCTGCGCGCCTCTCTGGCTTTTCTCTCTTTTGCCAAACTTTTGTCTCCTCTAGCCGGCGTCTCGAGGCAAACTAGTTGGATACATTGCAGCAGTTGATACAAAAATAAATCCTGCCCTCTCTCACCACTAAATCTCTAGCCGTGGAAATTAGTGCGAGCGACTTCCTTTTCTCCTCCTCCTGCCCTCTCGCTCTCTTTCAGCTCCTTTGCTTTGGGCTTGCTCCTTAGTCGGCGGCGGCGAGCCTCCTGGCCCCTTCCATCAGTCTCTCCTCGACTTCATCTTCCTTCTTCTCCTTCTTCTCAACTTGCGCGCGACGCTGAAAGCTTGCGGCCTATAGCTTCCTCGAGAGCTTTCGAGCGCCAACCCTGCTTCTATAGTCACTTTGCCAGGCCCTTTCCACAAACCACGGCACCCTTTCCGCTCCTTGCCTGCGCTCAACTTTACAACACCCCCCTAACGAACTTGGCTCAACGGCAACTTGAATAAATTTCCTCCCTCCCACCCCAACCTCCCCCTCCTCCTCCCCCTCCTCCTCCTCCTCCTCCTCCTCCTCCTCCTCCTCCTCCTCCTCCTCCTTGTCCTTCTTTCAATCTTGACATTTATTCCCCAATAAAGTGTGGCTGCACCGCTTGAAAAGACTGTTATCTCCATTCAACAGTCATAACTCCAACTGCGAATAACAGTTATCATCCTGCACCGTCTCCAATTTTCTACATTTTCTTTCGCGTTTATCGTTATTAAATGTAAGCTCCATCAACGCAATCAATTTTATTTCTGTTACATAACAAATGGCTTACCCACATGTAATCCATGTGGTTTAGAATTTTTTCAAATCTCTGGGCAAATGTTATTACTAAAAATAACCTGTAACAAGCCAGTTAAAGCTGTTCAATGTCAAATTTAAAACTTGTAGAAAGGACAAGTAATTTTACAATTTTGGAAAAACGTGTATGAAAAAGGAAAGCATAAGAATTTTGACCTAAAGAAAATAAACGAAAAAATATATTTCCGACTACTTTGAAAACTAGCAAGTATCTAGAAAAGTAGTTTTGTGCCTGCGGTAAATTTACGGGGAAACAAAGCTCTTATCACTGGCTTTGTAGCGATCGAGTATACGTATAGAAGTAGAACGTAATTGCTGAAACTCTGCCTATAAGTGCATAATATGCAAGTCTAATAAGTGAACGTTACTCAAGAGATTTGGGAAAGTTAAGACTTGCTCAACGCAAGGAGGAAAACCTGTTCTACAGCGTGTATGTGCGCGCGCGTACACGAGCCGAAAAATATGAAGCTAACAAACGGTAGCTGCACGAGTAAATATACGCTCGAGTGTGGGGCGTAGCTGTGAAGCTTTGAATTTTGATTATTAAAACGAGGCAAAAGCTGGAAGAAGCGGCCTGGCGAGAGATTGACGAATGCAGCCAAGGATGCGGAAAAGTGCGCAACTAACGCGAGTTACGCGAGGGCGAGGGGGTCGCGCGCATGTGACTGGAGATGAAGAATTGAATAGACGTATTGCGCTGGGATGTAGGCATAGAGAGGCACGGGCGCAGAGTCGCAGGAAGTAGCGCCGTGTCGAAATTAAGGCAGCGCTCGGAGGAGCCGGGCGGCCTGGGATTAAGCGGCAAGCAGGCTAGGGTGCACTCATTGCATTAGGATTTGCACAAGTGCCGCCGGCGGCAGGAGGCCCGGCAGGAGCGATGGCACTAACAGCGCAATGCCTCGTTAGAGAATCTCGGTGGGTCTCGGTGGGGAAGCAGGGAGGGCCGCCGCCGGTGCGCGGGCCCCCCGAGCGTCATATCACGGCAGAGAGATAGCGGGAGGGGGAGACAAAGAGGCGAAGCGACAAACATCGAGGCGGGGCTTCCCCGAGGAGCTGCCAAGGAGGAGCAGAGCCGCGCGCTGGCAGAAGCTAATAGCGCTGGCGCTGTAGCCGGCGCTGTAGCCGGCGCTGCTGGTGGGGCGATGGCTAAGGGATGCGAGATCGGCGAGGAGGGGCACGGCGCAGCGAGGTGGGGCAGCCTCGGCCCGGTAGACCTAGCCAGCCCAGCGTAATATAATATCATTACGATTTATCCGCAAGCAGCGGCAACTCGTTGGCGCACGATTATGCTCGGCTGGGCAAGGCGCGCTATGATCGAGGAGGCGATAATTGCGGCATCGAATGAATAGCGCGCGCGCGCGCGCGCGTGTGGGTACGCGCTCCGCCGCGGCGGCGGCGGCCGCTAGCGGGCAGGCGCGTGCCGGGCTCATTACCGCCGCCGCCACGCCGGCCTGCCCACGTAGCGCGCGGCCGCGCGAGCCGCAACTACTTGGCGCTGGGGCGCAAGAAAAAAAATTATTTTTCATTGCGCGTACTCGTGTAATTACTTCCAATTTCGCTCTATATTCCCCAGCGGGCTTTGATTTATTTTTATGGGCTTAACGCGCGCCTCCGCCGCGAGCTGCCCGCTCTACGCGCTGCCTTACATCTACAGGAAGCTCCTATTACATGGAGAATGTTCAAAATATTCAATGAACTCATTATTGCTACTCCGCCACCGCACCGCAGCGCCCTCCCCGGCCTATTATATCCATGTACTCTCCTTTACCTAGGACTACGGCTCGCTTTATTTTATTCCCCCCTTTCGGATTTTTTATTCTTCTTCTTCTTCTTCTTCTTCTTCTTCTTCTTCTACTTACAAACATCCTACTATGTGCCGACTTTTTTCAACCATTCTTCTTCTCCTCCTTCTTCTTTCTTTTTTGCATACTTGGACAGCTTTCTTCATTTTACTCCCAACTCGTCTTTGCTTATTTCCCTCAGCTTCGAGCAAACAACCGTTATTGTTTTTATTAAATGTTATTCATTTTTTAGTACAATTTGTACCGTCTGATAAAACATTTTTTTTACTGTTTTATTAAAAATTTTAGTTTACACTTTTTATTTGTTGCTTTCATAAATTTTATAGTAGTAGTCAATAAAAAAGGTCTCTGATCTCAGACAAACGTTAAATCTGAGTCTTCTTTACTTGCTCTCCTGGTGCATGGGTTTTTTTATACCTCCATTCTAGGTAACATTATGCGAAAAAGTACTACTATAAGTGAGTGCATGAAAATGTAAATAATTAGTTTTAAAACATGTGCTTATTCAAAGTGTATTCAGAAGGTTGTTTCTCTTGTAATAGTTTATTTTTAAATAAACCATTATTTGATATTGTATAATTTCGCTTTGTTGGCCAATTGTTAAAAAAACGTGATTATGATTATTGAAAGTAAATATAATGTAATTGAAAATCAATATTAATAATAATAATAATAATAATAATAATAATAATAATAATAATAATAATAATAATACAATGATAATAATAATGTATTTTATTTCTAATTTATTTATTTCTATAATTTCTGCAAATGTATGTACATGTATGAATATGCGTGAAGAAGACTGTGGGCGATAGTACAAGAAACGAGTTATTTTTTCCATTTTTAATAGAGCCGAGTTATTTGGCTGTTATTAAAAGGGGAAAGGCTAAGAAGGCCGGGAGGGTGGAGTAGCGAGAAAGGTGGTTAAAGAAGAGGCGAAGGCGGAGGACGCGAAGCGCAAGTAGGCAGCGAGGGGGAAAGGGGGAATGAGGAGGCAGTAGGTGGGGGAAGGAAAAAAAAACAAAAAGGCGAGGAAGGAAAAAGAGTGTGCTGGTCTTAAAAGAGGAAATGAATATATATTCAGCCGAGCCGGACTGCCTACCTTTCTACGTGTGCGTGTTTGCGCTATTCTCGTGGTAGGAGTCGTAGTAATGGTAGCAGCATAGTGGTACAGTAGTTGTAGTAGTTGTAGTAGTAGTAGTAGTAGTAAAAGAAGTAGCAGTAGCGCGTTATGTGGAGAGTACGTACAAGCGAGCGCGTCCGTGTGCCTGTGTACAGAGAAAGAGAGCGAGGGCGGGGGAGAGCCAAGCCGGGGGCGGGGGAGAGAGATGTACTGTAGATGGAAATAAATCTAATTTGTAAGGCCGGATATGCGTAATGGACGGAAGGCTCGCCACCCTCGAGCATGCGAGCGTCCAGCGGAAGTCTTGCCGCGCGGGCGCGCTCGCTCGCGCGTCGACGCCGTTGGCCTCGTCGGCCCGTCGGCCAACGGCTGACCATGGCGGCCGGGCGCGCGGCCTGCGTGCAGGAGCGCCGCAAGCAGGCACAACGGCCAGCCAAGGGCTTGCAGCCGAACGCTCGGCTAGTGCAACTGGTCTGCCCAGGCGGGCGACTGCCGCCGCCGCCGCCGCCGCCGCTAGTGCTCTCGAGAGCAAGTTGCCCGCGGAGCCGAGGATGGCGTTGCAGGGGCCGCGCGGCGGCAGGAGCCGTCCGCACGTGCGGTCGCGTGGCCCCCGCATGTGCGGAAATCACGGCGGCGGGCTCGCGCGGGCACGCGGGCAAACGCCTGCTGTCCCGGGGCGGCCCGAGGCTAGCTGCTGCGGGGAGCCGCGGGGGACGAGCAGAGCTGCTTTTGCTGGAGGAGAGGACAACAAAGGCCGCGCCGGCGGGATCGAGCGGAGAGCCCAGTGGGCTAGAGGAGTGCCGCCGACGAGGTTCGAGCCGGCGAGCGAGCCAGGCCGGGCAACTGCGCGCCGGCGAGCGGCGTTATACCGCTTTTTGTCTTTCGACACTTTTTCCGGCCCCCGCGCGTCCGCTACCGGGCAATCCCGCGCAGACTGTTGCTTGATACGAAGGGGAGATCCAGAATAACGGAAGTACTTTAAATATGCTGGATTGTTAACGATTCGCTTGGATGAGAAAGTCCCGCGCCCGCCTCTCCCCATGCCCCGCTTCTTCTCTCTCTCTCTCTCTCTCTCTCTCTCTCTCTCTCTCTCTCTCTCTCTCTCTGTTCGTCCCTTGCCACCCCTCGTCCCTCTCCCCCTCTCTCCCTCTCTCTCTCTCTCTCTGTATGACTTTTGGAAGTCCAACTTCCTCCTCCTCATCCACCTTCTACGCGCTGCGAACTCTCGGCTTCCTTTTGATGAAAAAAAAAAAAATACAACGCTTGACCAACGAGACATGTATATCGTTTATGTACCTTTGCGTTTTATACACGAAGAGCATTATTAAACCTCTCTACGACATGTTAAATTCAATTCTTTCATTGTACCTTAAAAATACACATTTATTTAGCAACAAAACTGCGTGATTTATTTTAAAAGCGAAACTGACCAATTCAAGACGATTTTTTTGTATTTGATGAAAAATGTTCAATCGAAAATAAATATAGAGTTGTTCAGCAGCCTGAGGTAAAGAGAAACCTGCTCACTATTTTTTTCTATCGTATATCGTCGCTGCTAGCGAAGACTATCCCATTTGGCGATTCTGCTCTGTATTTTCTCCAGGTAATATTGATCCTTACGACTTAAAAGACGAACCACTTCAAAAGCCGAAATCCTGGAATGAGATAGTCTTTGCTGCGAGATCTGAAATGGAATTAGTCTTCGCTGGGACATTTCTACGAGGGTTTTTCTTCGCTAGCAGCGACGATGTTTAGAGTATTCTTGTAAATAACAGTTCATTTTTATCAATTTGTTTTCTGTCAAAAAACATCAGCTCAAGCGAGTTTTCCATTGTAATCGTTGAATTATAAGCCTGATATCCTACCGATTGAACCATTTTCTCGGTTTCTTTGCTCTGATTTTAAAATGCTGTTAAATTTTGTTAAAATAACGTACAATAATCTTTATATTTAAAAATTAACTTGAAAAAATGTTTGTTAACTTTGAGAAAGCTTTAATGGAGAGCCCGCAAAGAAAGCATTATTAAATCAATGAAATTTAATTGAAAGTGTGTGATTTTATTATTTATCCGTAAAAAACAGAAGCTTTTTGAAAATGACAAGTGTTTTATGTATTCAAGAGGAACACCATTTTATACTTTATCGCGATTTTAAAATTGACAGTAATATCGTTCATAATAAGTAACTGCTGTCCTCCAATATCGACAAATTATATTAATTTTTATTATAGTTATAATAATTTTTAATGTAACAATATTTAAGGCTGTTTCTTTACATCTTTTATATATTTTATTACGTTGATAGTTTTTCCATAGGCCACGGCTTATAACTCTTAATGTAAGCAACAACATTTAACATGTATGTATTTAAACAGTTGTGTCAAAAACAGACATGACAAACAAATATTGTTAAATAAGAGAAAGAGTAAAAAAGAATGAGGGAGAGGGAGCAATTTAAACTACCTGACAAATAAGCATATTTCTGATAATGTAATGTTTTTATCGAAAAAGTAAAGAGCCAAGTATCAACAGAATTTAATTGTTCCACTTTGATAAATAAGAAAAAATTTCAGGCTTGATTGATGCTGATGTTGATCTTGATTTTATACAGCACTGGAGTAAAATGCCAGTTATTTGATAATTAATTACAGAGTAAATATTAAGTAATCATCTTAAAATTACTTTGATTTTAAAGTTGTGTCACTTCAAGGAAAACACTTGCCTTTAAAATTCATTACTTCTGTTTTATCAAAAATTGCAGGTAATACATCTAACAACATTATGACTACATTTTTTTAAATAAACTGTAATACATAAAGAATGTGTATAATCGAAATTATATGTTGGCTCTCATAAAAATCGCACATGTCCGTTTCAATGTCATTGAAATGTCTATGAAATACTGCTTGAACTTGATATCTTACTTGAAAGTTTCTTATTTATTCAAGTTGCGAGTATATAAAGTAAACTTCCTCGTATTTCTTCGATTTATCTCAACTTTTTTTGTTTAATGTGCGTTTAAACAAAGAAATTTTTCAAATCGAAATTATTCTTGCAGCGATGTAGACGGAATTGGATTTAGGAAAGACTGCCACGTGACAAAAGCCAACAAAATGTTTTGTTTGATTTATAAACTTGAAGATCTTTTCTGTGCCTTTGAACTTTTAAAAGTAGCTTGGGAATTTGTATAAAAGCGCTGAAAACATTTGAAATTTTCAATGAGGTGTATGTGACCTTGATCCTTTGCGAGTAAATTAAAAATAATGAAAAAATTCAGAAACTATACGTTGCTAGTCGATGCTCCGAGTCTAGCAATCAGATGATGGAGTAAATTTCAAAGAATAAGTAATAATTAAATGATGAGAGATGGTGTTGGCTAGAGATGTGTGTAAATGACGAAAAACATGACTGAATAGACGAGAATTGTAGGTTTGGAGGTAGAGTTGCATGTATACGTATAGACGTCTAGTGATAAACATTGCATTGCCGTTTATCATGACGCTGAGGAAAGAGCGTTGAAAGTCTTGTTAGAGTTATGTACTTGATAAATTTAATGCTCTTGGCATGAGATAAGGAAGCAGCAGTTGCATAGGAAGCCCAATGAGATAAATGTAAATAGAGGGTATGTATATAAGCGGACGAAGGGGAAAGGTAACGAGGTGTTGTCGATCGAGAAGGAGGAATAAAGAAAAGCAGAAGAAGGGAAAGGCGAAGAAGAATGGAAGGGTAGAAAAGAAAGGCAAAGAGGAAAGTAAGTTGGAAGAGGGAGGATCGGGGATAGTGGTCAGACAGGTGGGAGGCGGGGTGTACACGTAATGAGAGTGCGACGGAGAGAAAGGGCTTACAGTTACGGGCTGGAGGAAGGGGGGGGGGGCACGGCCCGACTGCGGCCCGAAGACGATGGCTCTTTCGTTTAGCGCACATGCCCGCAGGGGCTTATTCGTCTATCAATGCGTGTACCTCTCTATGTTTACGCGGCGACATTGCAATTTGCCTTTCGCTCTCATATTTTCCTCGTTTTCCCGGCGCGCAGCGCGGCTTCTTAATCCCTACACTGCTCGACGGTCTTTCCATAGCAGCCCAGCAGCAGCAGCAGCAGCAGCAGCAGCAGCAGAGGAGATATAGCAATAGGAGGAGGAGGAGGAGCAGCAACAGGAGCAGCAAGAGCAGCAGGGCCTAAGCCGAAGAGGCTTGTGCATATTTCACGCTTGCTGGTCCCATCTCGGGGAGACAAACTGAAGCTGCGGGGATACATCATCGCGTGAAGCTGCGTAATAACGTAGGGGCGAGCCTCTTGCGGTCTTCTAAACTTGCTTCTTTCGCTCAGCTTTCACGATCTCCTTATTTATTCATCTCGCCTCCTCCTCTCCCTCACACCTCCGCCCTCCTTCACCTTCTCCCCCTTCTCCACCTACTTTTGCCCCCTCTCCCTATCTCGCTGCTGCTGCTGCTGCTGCTGCTGGTATTTAGTTGCCTATATGCGAGAACTCAAAGCTCCTGCACGTCCCTTCCCCTGCCGGCCCGCCGTCTGCCAGCCTGCCTTTCGCGTCTACCTTTCTCACCCGCTGCCTCCCACCCAATTTCGCCGGATGGAATAACTTTGTTGTTTTCTCCGCATGCCTCTCCCTTGATACTACCTCCGCTGCTCCTCTTGTTTCCATCCAAAATCATGCGGACACTAGCTGTGGTACCCCGGCATACCGCGTGTAGCCACAAACGGGCAACTCTTTGTAAGCCTCGGCTTTTTATCTACTTTCACGCGGATTTATATATATACAAATGATGGATACCGCTATTGCATATGTGTCCTTGGATGATAATACGTTGCCTACAGCCAGTCACCTAATCGAGTGCGAGGAAAAAAGAGAGCCTTGGATATGAAGAAAGAAAGGCTTCGAGAGGCGCGACGCAAGGGAAAAGTTTGCACGTGGGTGCTTTTCGTTGCAGTGACTGCTGCTTCGTTATTCGGCAAGTTTATTACTTTGCCAAGTAAAGTGAGAGTCGCGCGAGCAAGTCTCGGAGAATGAGCTTTTCTAGGAAAGGTCGTTGAGCCTACCGGCGGCGGTAAGAAGTGAGAAAGGGAGAGGCGAGTGAAGGCTGGCCGCGGGGCCAGGGTTGCGAGGTGGAGAAAGCGAGGGAAGATGATGATGAGGTCGATGGCGATGACGATGGTGATCGAAGGAAGTGCCGGCGGTGGCAGGAGCACGGCGGCTCTCGAATTAGCGCGGGAAAAAAAGGATCGATGAAAAATAAGCGCATCGAAATGGCTCTTGGGGAATAAGTGCGAGAAAGCAGGGGGGCGGAGGCAGAGGCGGGGGAGGGGGAAGGACGGAAGGGGAGAAGATCGGAGGAGAGGTTGGCGGGCGAGGGGCTCAGGGCGGAAGAGGAGAGACGGCTGAAAATCGGCGAGAGAGCTGGAGGAGAAGGAAGGAGATAAGGGGGAAGGAGCTGCTGGAATGGGGAGCTCGCGCGCCGCTGCGGACTAGCGCTACGGGCGAAAGTGCCGAGGAACGCCGCTGGGGGAGAGCCGAGCTGGGGCCTGGGGATGGGCTATTTGTCGGATGACAAACGAGGGCCGTCGCGCTCATCGTGGGTGGTTTCGGCTAGTCGCGGGAAATGGTGAGCAGCGCTGCGTGTCGCCTCCGCCGACAGCAGCACCACCAGCACCACCACTAGCGGCCTCGACTAGTGCGAATGCAGTTGCCGCCGGCAGCGGCACTACCATGCCCCTCGCACATCGCCCGCAACCGCGCCACAGGCTCAGCCCCTGCAGCTAGACTGATATCCGTCAGTCGCGACGCGAGCAGTCGAGAAGAGTCGCCCGCTTTCATTAGGCGCTCGAGCCGGCCAACCGCTACTTACTCATAACTCCCTTACGCCCTACTTATACCCTTCAGCCCCCCCCCACCCCCACCCCCACCCCCACCCCCGACGCGCCCTTCGTCTTACATACCTCCGCCGCTTGCAACTACTCTGCTTTCTCTCTTTCGCCACTGCACGTCAGCCGCGTGACAGGCCGCGACTACTTTTAATTCACGTCTCGGTCCTCTACATCCTCTTCTCTTCGCACATCCTCTTATACTATCTTACTCTTTTTCTTCCTTTTTATTCTCGACCCTACTTTCTTCCTTCATTTTTTTGTTTATTTCTTACTCGCTGTCTTACATTGCGCATCATCTACTTGTCGAAAAATTTCTTACTTTCATCCATCTTTTTACTAAATTCTTTTGACAAAATTGATTTTAAGTCTGTTAAAAGAAAAGATTTGTGTTATGAATAACTTGGATTCTGATTGCAAGGTACAGAAAAGTTTCGTTGGTGTTTTTATATACATTATAAATGGATTTTGAAATAGCACAAAAATATATGTAGCTATTATTTTTTATACCCAAATAGTAAAATAGTAAATCTTCATGTACATGAATAAAAATACATAAAAAAATTACCATAATTTTTCGTGACCAAGAAACAAAGCCAATCGAACAGGGCTCTCTTGTAATACTATTTACGATGATATCATACAATTTTATGAAATCTAATGCTACAAGTACTCTAACATCCTCATTATGCATTTAATGCTAAATTATATCGAAGTGTACAAATGAAATAATTTCAATGACATTCTAAAACTCAAGTAAATTCAATGTATTTCACTCCCATATCACATAAGGGAAAAATGCAACAATTATGTTTGAAAAAGAGCTTTTACAGCAGTTTTTTAAATGCTAGTTTATGTGTAATATATTAAATGTTCAAAATAGCATAGAAAATAAACTAATGTACAGTGACCACATTAAAATTTCATACAAGTCGAAATTATTTAGAGCAATTGTTTTGAAAAACGTTTAAATACTCTGAAGCATTTCTATACCCGTGTACTGTGGTCAATTTCAAAGCACAGCCACGAGATGTCTTCTCGAGGAGCAAAAAGATTTATGTACATATACATATATAGTCGTTGGTAAAAACAATGAAGTGGAAAAGTTTGCGTAGAATATAGTCTGGCGGGTGGGTAGTAGGAAGGCAGAAACCGGGAGAGGAGAGTATATATATTGCGGAGAAGCACGCGTATGCGACTCTCGGAGAGGCACATAATGTCTAATGGGGGTGATTGTGTTCGAGCTCCGTGACGGATCAATCTGCCACCCCCTTGAACACCCTGCATTTGCCGGCTCTGGTCTCTTCCTCTGATTTCCGACCCTCTCCCTCCTCCCTACGCTTTATTCCCCCCACCCACCCACTTTCTCCTCCCCCACCGTTCTTCGCTTTACTTCTATTCGTATTTGCGCACGACACATACAGCCTCCGCTTCTATACATTTCGGGTTGCACCCAACAGTAATCGTATAAAGCTTTAATGACATCCAACCCATTGTCCAGAAATTATTGTTATTAAATCTTCGCCATTGTTGTTGTTGTTGTTGTTGTTATTATTATGAGGCAGCAATTATTGAGGCGATTCAGAAAAAAATGGAGAAATTTGACAATGTTTCGGAAAAGGTCAAAATCGCATCAAATGGTAAATTAATAAGATACCAGAATCATTCGAGAAATGAAACGTTATTGATGAATCATCGTAAGTATTACAGTAAACTTACACATTGTAAAGGTGCATATTATACTTAATAAAGACGGAAACAGGCAGTTGCCGCTATTTTTTTGTGCCTTGCAAAGATCTAGAAATCCATTGGGTACATAGATTGAAAACGGGCGAATTGTTGATGGAGATTGTTAATTTTTGGTTTGAATGCGACGAGAGAAAACGAGGTAGTAAAGCCACGAATTCATCGGGCACATTTGCTAAACGAGCTTGTAATTTGTGAATGTTTTAGAGAGATAGAGTGAGTCGCCGAGCCGGTTAATCCCCTTTGCGTACCGCTGCAGCAAAATAGAAAAGCACCACCCGGGGATTATAACAGTTGGTTGCTGCACGTACACGTACAGGTACATGCAAGAGCAGGAGAGACATAATTGTGTAAGAGTTGCGAGCTGAGCCGTCCGTTTGAAATAAAGTCAAAAGATTCAATTTTCAAGTGCTGCACTATCTATTTTCTTCCTTTACCTCTTCTGATTATCCTCGATGCAAAAAATTGTGGAAAAAACGAATGGGAAAGGTAGAAAGAGAAGGAGAATGAGAGAGAGAGAGAGAGAGAGAGAGAGAGAGAGAGAGAGAGAGAGAGTCGCTCGAGTATTGTCGATTATCGGAGCGTTGGCTTGGGGAGCGGCCAGCAGGCCTCCAGGCAGATTCAACCTGGTGATCGGGCGGCCGGCCGCGGCGAGTGGTCTGCCGACAAATTCACGGTCGGAGGCTGGGGCAACGGATCGAGGTAAAAAAGAGAAGAAGGGAGATGGCGCACGTTTTGTTAGATCTCGAGAGGCAAATGTTGATCGATATAATCACATGTCAAGCTTTTGCTCCTGACCAATTGCTATAGAAGCGCATCGCTCTCGATTCGCCTGATATTGCTCTTATCCGCGAGAGGTGGCGGCGGCTGCGGAGGCTCTGCGGCAAGCAGCATTTGCGGCTACCGGTACTAGCCGCCGCCGTCGGTTAATCGAGTGCAGCCTTGCCCCGCCGGGCCGCCGGATTCTTTAGCTCTCTCGGCTCGAGCCACTTGTTGACTGCTCTGACCTTATCCTATCCACTGGCCCTGCCCTCACCGCCGCGTCTTGTCGCTTTCCATTATTTCGTCCAGCTTTCTTCGATATGCTGCATCAAGCGCGAGAGGGATATAAGAGCTGGCCGCGTCGCCTCCTCCGGGATTGAGATGCTTCGACGCCGATGAGCTTAGAGCGCTGCAGCTTATTCATACGAGTTAGTGGCACTGGAAACGTCGAGGTTCATCGAGAGGGCGCTAGTGAGCGGTGCTTCGGTCGCGGTCAGCCAAAGATAACCGGGCGGACGGAGTAAAAATGAGGTGTTTAGCATAGGGTCGCGAGAGCGAGAGAGTGAGCGGGGGCCGGAGGGAGGGGAATAAGAGTGCTCGAGAGGGGCTACTGCGAGTGCAGGTCGAGAGATGGCAGCAGAGAGAGCCGTCGCTGGGGCCGGCTGCTATAGCCACTAGGCTGAGCTTGGCGGGAAATGGAGATTAGCGATAAGAAGAGCGGGAGGGCGACTCGCGTGCCGGACTGGGGCTGCGCTCGAGCCTACTGTTACTGCTATTCCTGTGGCTTCTGCTCTCCAGAGCGATCTACCTGCGGCCGCACGGCTACTGCCGGCGCGCTATCGTCGTTCATCACTGGCCAAAGTGCGTTTCGAGGCTCGACGCGCCGCGCGGCCTTTCTCTTTCTGCCCTGCTGCTGCGGCAGCGGCCCGCGCGTCTGGCCGCGGCCAGTGTTGCTGCACTGGCTGACTCTCCTCGGGACTCCTTTTTCACTTCGGCGCTTCTCTAATCTGTTTTATTGGAGCTGGGGCCCGAGCAGCAGAGCGCTCAGCCCCCCGGCCCTGGCTTATCGCTCTCCGATGAAAGCCATTGTTTTGCTCGCCTTCGCCCAGAGCCCGCGCACTTGTCTCGACGTGTGCGAGAGCAAAGCGCGCGGCCCTGCTGAAACCTTTCAAATGACATGTCGCCTGAATTTTTCGCTAGGGGGGCGCTTGTAAACAGACCTCCTCCTTCGCTCGCTCACCCCGGGACGACTAAGTACCGGCATCATCGGATGTCGAGCGAGCTCTAGCTCGTTTCTTTAAGCATGCAACCTCGCCGGGGCTGGGTTAGCCACGGTTATTCCGCTATTTTGTCAACTCGCGCTTGTAGCAGGCTACGTTTCATTGGATTTACATGTACCGACGTCAATGAACTTAAACAGGTTCTCTCTCTCTCTCTCTCTCTCTCTCTCTCTCTCTCTCTCTCTCTCGCTGTTACGCGCGCCGGGCTCATTCGCACCGAGACAAACTATGCCGTTTCCATAGCTCGCCGCCGTGTCTGCAGCTCTATCTTTCACCGGCGATCGTACTACTAACTCAGTCTAACGCCTTACCCATTATTCTTCGCGTTAATATTTACTATATTGTTACCAGTTTAGCTTGTTTACAAATAGTATTCCACAACAACATTGGTTTATTATACAAAAAACTCCAATTGTTTGACTTGAAAGCAATGACATTTAAAATTTTCGCGACTAAATATATATTAAATGATAATAAATTTTACGGCAATTTTTGACAATTTCAATGAAAATATAGTGAAAACGTTGTCCAATGCTGCAACTTTAATATTTTTATTTTTTTCCCCTTCAGTGCGTAAAAATAAATCAAGTTTTCTGATTGTGACTATGCTTAAGCAGTAAAAAGGTAATGAAAATAATATTTATAGTATATCGAATGGTTCTACAGGGGAAGATGAGACAAATTTCAATACAGTGCTGCTTTTCAAAGAGTCCGCATAATGAGGAAGGGCAAACGAATAGTGCTCGTAGAAGGAAATTTCAAGAAAACTCATTCGACAGCCGCTTGTAAAAATGGTCAACTAAAATGACGTTATAGATATATATTGACGATTAAAATGCTTACAGGTGAAAACAAAGATTTCCCAAAGTTAAATTAACAAACCCGAGTACTTATTCAACGGTTTTTTTTAACATTACTTATTTAAGTGATTAGAAAATTTTATAGAGTAATTGTAGTTTAGAGCAAGTGTTAACCGAGACAACAGGCTGTGGTATATAATATCTACTCCATCAGCTTGGCAAAGAGATTCTCCCTGTGCGTGATAAATATGCACGCGTGAGAATGAAGGATTTGCACTTGCGCCGTAATTATATATACTTTTTTGCACTTCTTACGTCGAGCTAACTAATGGCCTTTGGTTTATTTAGTTTTGTTTGATTTTCAATGAACGGCTGCGCGCATAAGAGGACAATTATTTTTAAATACGGGCTTGTAATCATTCGACACTTGTCATTCCTTCCCTTCCCATGTCTTTTGCCATTATTTTTATTCTTCCTCGTCGCTCGATTGTTTGCAAGCGCTAGGCACGATTCTAGAGTTGTACGTTGTACATTTGTCAGGCGTAATGGATAGTATGTGCGAGTAGCCCCGACAAAGTCGACTCGACGAGCAGTTTATGGATCAATAGTTGAGACAATTATTGAGGAGTAGTTGCTCATGTGGAAGAAAAAGAAAGTCAAAAACATTGGGAATGAGTAAAGCTGTCATCAAAGATGGAGCCTCGGCTTGGATACGCACATGGCCATTAGGCCGTGAAGTTTGAAAGAGCGTTGACCAGCTGAATTGCCAAGCGGCGCAACTGGGCTTCGAGATGAGAAATGAGCCACGAGCTAGGCTTGCAACAAGATGAATCAGAGCTCCTCGTGCTCGGCGGGGGAACGTCGATTTAGACTCGAAGCCGGGGCCTGGCCTAGAGCGGGCCGTGCGGCCGAGCTCTCGGCAAAGCTGAGCGCCGCGGCGCGGCTCGAGGTTGCTCCTGTCGCGCAGCTCGCCGAGATTGCGGCGCGGCGGGCCACGCGGAGCTGCGGCTGCGCGGGGGCAGCTGCAAGGACGCCCAGGGCCTAGGGAGGTGCGTCGCGCGAGACGCGCGTATGCACAGGGGCCGAGCAGGGGAAAGCGGCCGCATCCGGCGGGGCTGGGAGAAGTGGAAGGGCAGCCGCCGCTGGAAGCGCGCGGATCGAGGATCGAACAAACCGCAAGCCAGTCCACGCTCGACCGCATCACCGGACAGCGCTTGGCCCTCCGCCACCACTAGCCTCCCTCTCGCGCTCTCGGCTGCTCCGGTAATTGCTTCCCCTTGCGCGCCCCCCGGGCCGCAGAAGCCGAGGCTTCGCTCTGGCCTCGGCCCCCCTCTTATCACGCTAGTCTCACGGCCGGCCGGCGAGGATCGCCGATGGGGCCAAGAGCCTAGGGCTCGGCCGATTGCCGATCAATCCTCCGCAGAGCGGGCCCGCTCCGGAGGGGCCCAGCAGCCTGCCCCGAGTTTCGGCCCGCTCAAGCTCGCCGCGTTACAATTCTCGCGGGCCCGTCCCGAGCGCCGCGCCTCCTCTTCCTCTACCCTCCTCTCTGCGGTCTGGCCTTAACCGATCGACCTCTGTCGGTTTTGCAGATCAAATAGCCCCGCCGCCGGCTGCCGCAGCCGGCGCTGATCTGCTACTGCAGCTACCGACTGGATAACGCTGGTGCGCTATCCTGCGGTCGCTCTGCTGCCAGCTCGCTTCGCCTTCCACAGCCAGCAGCAAAATCCTCCGACCGACCGCGCTCGCTTGTACATCCACGATTAGTACGGCTGCTCGCCCGGGCACTCGCAAACGTCAAACGCCGACTCGTCAATTTCTACTCCCTTTGCAATATCGCCACTGCCCCAACCCCAGGGCCCGCAGCCTAATTTTCGCCCTTTATTCTGCCTTCTCGCGGCTTTCGCCTAATTTATTTCCCGGCGAAAAATATAACAACGCGACTAGAAAAAAACATCCGAAAGAGGCAGGAAATTTGATTTTGACCCAAGCAATATTTTGATAAAACTTGAGACTAGCTGAAAAGGTCTTCGTCAAACGACAAGATGTAATTTAGTGTCTGAGAAAATAATGTAGGGGCATTGGAACGGACGAGGCGAGCGACTAAAATGCATGAAAAACTGCGAAGCAAATACGTTGGGACGATGTACAGAGACGCAAGGATGAATAACGTTGATTCGCCCGAAGGAATAAATAATATATTAGTGTAAATAAGGTGAAATTGTTAGTAAAAATAGGTTGGCCGGAAACTGGGGTAAAAAAATAACAGACCCATGCGGCCTATGCTCTCTGGTGTATGGGTATTTATTCGAAGCATTTTAGCAGGGAGTCTCCACTTGTGTCGGTCTGGATTAAAGGAGCGAGAGAGCCACGAGTGCAGTTTATGCGAGCCCGAGGATGGGGGCGAAAAGACTGCAATCACGTAATGGAGAACAACAGTGCTGCTCCCCCCCCCCCTGCCTGTCCCTCGGCCCTCTCTTTTTCTCCGGCCTTTCTAACCCTTTTTCCCTCGCGCGCGCGCGCGCGCACCTTCCTCCTCTGCTGAGATTCTTGCGTCTATAGGAGTGTGCAAGCTTCGGCTTGACTAAATTTACGACTGCATCAAAGTTGCAGCGAGAGAATATGTAATCTTTTATCGGCGAGCATTCAAGCTCGACCGTCAATTTGCCTGTGCTCTCCTCTGCTTAGAATTATTCAAAGCTAATAAAAATCAAGCCCTCGCTGCTCTCTCTCTCTCTCTCTCTCTCTCTCTCTCTCTCTCTCTCTCTCTCTCTCTCTCTCCCTCTGGTCAATCTCGACAGGTGTATGTGTATTGAAGGTATAGGTATACAAGGGGTGTCGGGGCAGTAGCCCGAGTGTCCGGCCGGCAGTCACAAGTGCTCTCTGGTGCATGAAAAATACAAACTCCCCGTAGGCAGCGCAGTAGTGGGCCCACTGTTATTCGACTAGCCGCAGAAGCTCTGCTCCTCGAGGAATTATTATTCAACGAGTAAGCAATTTCAAAGCAATACCTTCCCTTCGGGCCTAGCAGCCCCTATACCCTTAGTCTACCCCTTGCCTTTTCCACGGGCCGAATATGTTTATCCCGCGGCTTGCAGATTTTTGTGCCTTCCAAATTATGCAGATTCGAAAAGTGCATGCAACGAATGCAGTTCAATACTTGGGTAACAAAGTGCGCGAGCCGGGAAAAATGGAGAAATTCGAGTAAGCTGAAAATTCAAGGAATACCGAGATGCGTGGGAATAGGCACTGCTACACCGACATTCCCGGAGATCCTCGTTTATTTAATATTTACTCCTTTATTTGCCATTGCCTTAATAGGCTTTTAATAAGCTTCATCCAACGGCCTAGTCGAACTCGATTTTTAAGGCTAATTACATTGGCACAACATTTATTTCAGAATGAACGATTTACACATTTGGATTCACTTCTAGGCCGAGTAGCTTGATTCGACAAAACTTTGATTCAAACCAATTGCAGTCACTTATAATTGTTATTTAATTATAGTTTAATTATTATTTAAAAAAACATATTTTATGTCTAAAGTCACTATATTATAAATGACCATTGAAATTACATTTGAAACTAAAAATTATTTTCTACTAATTTGTCAGAATGTTTTAGCAATTGATTAACCCTTTAACTGTATCCCTGGATCACTTGTGCCTTAACAAAAATGACTGTTACTTATAGCTCGAAGAGGAGGGGTAAGAGCTGATACACGTCGCACTAATAAAAAAATTAAATTATTTGACTACTACCTATTCTACCTATCTAACGTATGTAGAAATATAAATTTTTTTAAAACATTATTACTCTTATCCTTTAATTTCATATTTAAATCGTTTCAAAATACAAATTTTATCCGGAGTTGTAATGTTTTTTAAAAAAGGTCCGTTTCTCATATTTTTTATTAACTTTATGTATTATTAAGTATCTTTCCTAAAATAATTTGAATGCATTGCATACAAGTACTAGTTCCATACATTTATTATAGTTTTAAAATCTTTGTCAATTATCAAACTTTAATTTGAGATTGTAGCACTCGTTATTATTTCTCTTGATGGTCTGAAAATGGTCTGAACATTTGTTTTTAGAACATTTTTTAATTCATTTAGCACAATCCGGTAATATATATATATATAAAATGGCAAAAAATAGCATTTTGATAAAGAAAAAGCATTATTGATGAAGCAAATGCAAGGTTGAAAACGAATATAAAAAAGTGAACAAGATTAAAGTATCATATCAAGTGTAGATGAATAAGGCTATGAAATAATTTGAGGTAACATTGTAAGAAGAGAACGAAGACGAAGGGGAACAGTACGAAGAGGAAGGGAGGGGGGAGGGAGGGGGGGTGGGTAGGGAGGAAGAGGGAGATGGAGAAGGAGGAGGAGAAGAAGAGCAGAACGGTGTGTAGTTAGCGGCGCAGGTCTAGAGCTGAATCACCTTGTAATCGGTGTCGTGTAGTTGAGGGCGTCTGTACGGGCGGCAGGTAGGTTACAATCGAAAGAGGGGAGTCCGGCTGGCAGATGGGGTAAAGAGCAAGGAGAGGAGGAAGCCACGGCAAGAGGCAAAAGTCGTGAGGAGAAGGAGAAACGGAGAAGGAAGAAGAGGAAAAGGTGCTGGCGGTGCTGGCACTGCCGCGTCGGGGGGACTACCTCCAGAGCTATACGGCAGTAGGAGTAGACAAAAGAAAAGAGTGGGAGAACTGAGTGTCTGCGCGCGCGCGCGCCCGATATGCCACCGCCGCCGCCGTTTTTCTGTCAATCTCCTCGCGATCCTTGTAATTTCCTGTCTAGGAAACCGCGCCATCTCGCTTAATACCCCATTGTCTTGGCTCAAACCTCCCCCCCCCCCACCGCCCCACCGCCATCCCCACCTCTCAGCTCCGTTTAGCTATTCCCGCTATTTTAACTTTGCACTTGTACGCGGCCATTTGGCATTATTTTGGAAAACCAAATACGAGCGGCCTACTTGCGGCGACAGCGACGGTGGCGGCGGCTACTCTCTTTACGCTTTTTTCACTCGGAGCACATGCTACATTTGCCATGTACACTTTACAATTTTATATTGGATTTGGTTGATTTAGAAACGCATTTAACTCATGTAAACTATAATCCTTTTTACTGTACTAGAGTTTTATCGAATGTTATCACCTAAACTGTACTTTTGGCAATGTTTCATTGACTTTGTTAAATCGTTTAATAAAATTAAAGAAAGTAAAATAATTTTTTTTAAAGAGCACTAGGTTATACGTATAGACGACAGCGATATGTAAAAAATATTTCTTATTTTTTATTGTCTGAAAGTATTTTATTGCAGTTTTACTAAACTGATAATAAAAGTTTTGTGGTTCCACAATAAGTTTAACTGTATTTCTCTCCTAATAGATGTTAAATAATTTTGTCTCTTTTTAATTTTGACCTTTTGAAAAATTTTTATTGATTGTAAGTTTGTTTACGCTAAAAAGAAAATGTCAAAGAAAAAAGCAAAAAAGTTTACCATATTTAAGTTGGGAAAGAATGCGTTTGTATTTAAAAAAGTAAAAAGAAAAAATTATGTTTAAGACGCACTTGAACAAGCTAATAACTGTAAAGATTGAAAATTTCTCATGGTAAAAGGAAGTAAAAGGTAAGAGAGAAGAAAGAAAAGCAATAGAAGAAGACGAAGAAGAAGGCGAATAAGGGAGCAAGAGTTGTTGATGTTGTTGGTTGTTGGTGGTAGGTTGTGTCGTAAATGTAAGAAACGAACGAGAGCGAGAGAGAGAGAGAGAGAGAGAGCGAGAGCGAGAGAGTGGGAGGGAGGAGAGGAAGAGGGGTTGGTGAGGTAGGAAAAGGGCGGGAAGGCGAGGGGTAGGGGCGGGGTGAGAGAAGAGTAGAAGAAGGTAAAAATTGTGTCCGCTTGTAAATTTAAACTAGTTCAGATCGGGATTTAACGATGGGAAAGAGTGATTAGCGAGTGGTGATCGGGAAAAATAATTGGCAGTTGACGCGGGCCGGGCGAGCGGGAGAAGCGCCGCGGGCGGGCGGCCGGGCGAGCGGCGAACGGCCAGCCCTGGCCGTTTTCTTCGAAGCAACAGCTGACGTTAAGGAAGGAGGGAATGCCCTACAGCCGCCGCCGTCGCTGGAAAGTCAAACGTTATCCGGAGAGCCGAGGGAAAGAGGCGAGACGGCAATTCTTTAATGCCCACTAGCTCACGCGCAGGTCCCCTCCTTCCAGCTGGCGTTGCACCTTCCTCCTCCTTCTCCACCTCGGTCCCCTTATAATACTGCCCCTGGCCCTGCTTCTACTCCAATTATCGCTGCTACTGCGAGCTATTGCTCCTCTTCTCCTTGTGTCGCCGTCGCCGCCGTCGTCGTTGTTGTTGTTGTCGTTGTTATTGTTGTTGTTGCTGTTGTTGCTGTTGTTGTTGTTGTTGTTGTTGTCGGCGTTGATGATGCGACAGTTTGAGTTAAAGCTCGGGAGTGGAATGGAAGGAGAGTCGGCGGCTGAGACCAGGGCTGAAGGCAAAGCGGTGCAAGAGGAGTCGGAGGTGGAGGAGGAGAAGCGCGCCCGTCGGCGATGCTTTCCGCGAAGAGCGCGGCTTTTACGAGAGAGCCAGCGCGCGCGCAAGCGACTGCCTGGCGAATATGAAGGAAACTGCCGGGAAGGCTGGGAGTATTGTGCAAATCGGCCGGGTTGAGCTAGCCCTGAGCCCAACGATACTTCTCCTCCTCTCTGGGCTCGAGCCCTCCCTCCGTCCTCCCCGTCGCCTCCTCACCTGCATCCTCTTCTTTGTCTTCGCTCCAGCGCTCAACTTTCTTCTTCTTCCTCTCCCCTGCTCTCATTTTCAATTTTCCGATAATTTCGCAAGTCTGGGCTGCTGCTGCTGCTGCTGCTGCTGCTGCTGGCTCGTCCAGGCTACTGGTCTTGGCCTATTCGGCCCGTCCGGTGCCAGGGCCAGGGACTGGGACCGAAGCGGCCGCGCTCCCGGTGGCCCAGCTACTCTTCGCACTCGCGTCCGAGCTTGCGGCTTGCAGTACTCTCGAGGCTCTCTACAGCCGTAATTGCAGAAGAGCAGAGAAGAAGCAGGGGCAGTGTGCTGGGCGTGCTCGCGGCCGCAAATCAGCGGGCACGTTGCTCGCCGGCGAGGCGCGCGACTCACGGAACAATCGCCCGGCCAGGCGCGATAATTATTTAAAACCGACCGGTGGAATTAGAATAAAAGTTGCCGTCGCCGGTGACTCGGTGTGCCCCTCTGGCCAGCGGCCCCGCCACCGCCGCCGCCGCTACCGCTGCTATACTACCTGCTCTACTACTGTTCTGCGCGCTCGCGAATCGGGCGTGACTGCGCAGCGACTAGCCGCACCGCTACACGTGACGTCCGCTCCGATTTGTGCAAAGCGCATAGCCTAGACAATTTCTCGCATGCATCTCCTACTGCAGCTGCTCTCTGTGCTCCACACAGCTGCTCTCCGCGCACTTTTACTCCCAACGCTTGTTCCTCTATTAGTTGCTCTTTTCATTCGGCCCTTTTTCAATCGTCCAATTTCACTTGCACCGAGCGCTTTTTCTCCAATCGCCTGATACGTCAACGGTTCCGTTGGATATTTTGATGGTTTCAGGAGCAGGAGCAAGGTGCTTGGTGTAATAATTATAATACATCTGCAATGGTTGCAGTACGATATAACAATTGATGATCGATGTATATAGTGATGAATTTGATTACAATACAAAGGGCAAATGAAGCAAATAAAGTATAATAAACGGTGAGATTGGCGAAGAGGAGAAGGAGAAGGAGTAGAGGTTAAACGAGGTGCAACTAGTGATGAAGAGGCTAAAATAAAAGTGCTCCGCGATGAGAGTGCGTGGCAAGTCGGGAGAAAGGGGGCGCGTAGAAAAAGTAAGGGCGAAAGCTTCGTCGGCAAAGCGTTGGAAAAGGACGGATTGACTTCACCTGTTGAATTGGCCTAGATCGCAGGCGCCTGTGCGCCGCGCGGCCAAGGTGAGACCGAACGTCGAGAGGAAAAGATACGGCAAGAAGGCAAGGCGAGAAAGTAACATTGTTAAATAAAATACTTATTCGTAAAGTTTTGTTGCTGAATCTGCATAGCTTGGCCGGCAGGAAGGGCTGGCGCTTGGCGAAGACGGAAAGACGGAGAAGAGGCCGGCGGAGAGAGACGTGGGAAGGCGCGGGCGCGCGAGCGAGCGCTCCGAGTCTTTCGGCGCGGTGACAGCAGCACTTGTACTTGTACTTGTACTTGTACTTTCGCCTCTAGTCGCGCCTGCCTTTCCTCCTCTCTTTCCTTTCCTCCCGGCTCTCCTGCCTTTCTCCTTCTGCTTTCTCACTCTTGCCCCTTGTCCGCGGCTCTCTAGCTGCTGCTACCGTTGTTGTTGTTGTCGTCGTCGTCGTCGTCGTCGTCGTCGTCGTCGTCGTCGTCGTCGTTGTTACTTTTCACACTGCCGCGAGCTTTTCACACTTACTCTCGGTAAAATGCTTGTACTTCTTAAACTTTTTCCGCATAGTGGAGCAAGAGTAGGAAGGGGCCGGGGGGCAGTCGAGGGGGCCCGCTGGCGGCGTACGCGAGGACGGCCGAGAGCTCGGAACGGGCCGCTCGTGCGATCGGTCGGGCGCGCGCGCAAGGACTTTGTCGGAGGCGGTGGCAGCAGCGACGGCAGCGGTGTCGGCAGCGGCGGCGGTAGCGGTGGCGGCGGCGGCAGCGGTAGCGGCGGCGGCCCACACCGCGTATATACCTCCTGTATTCGCTGTACACTCGCCGCGGCGGCAGCGCCGGCAGGAGCGGCGAAAAGCTCCCCTTCTCTCTTTTCCCTTTCTTTCAGCTCGCCGACCACCGCTCGCGACTCTTCCTTTTTTACTCCACTTAATGAGAGCGCGACTGACTGTCAGTTTAACGGACGCCACCTTTTTCAAAAACCCACGCTCACCAATTTTTCGCCTTTTTCACCTTTTCACTTCTTCCTCAGGTTTCTCTTTTTTAGTCACCTGCTTTTCTTATACTATTTCCCTTCTCCCATCCTCCTTTTTTTCTTTCCTTTTCTATTCTTTCCTTTCCTTTCCTTTCCTTTCCTATTCCTTTTCCCTTTCCTTACCTTTCATTTCCTCTATTTTTTGTTCTTCCAACCAATTTTTACTCATTCACCCACTATACATTCTCTTTTACCCTTAATTGTTTTCTTCTTTCATCCTCTTTAGGTTTTCTGCAAGAAACGGTACTATATTAAACAGTACTAGCCTAATATTAATTAATAGCCAATAAATATCTTAAAATATTTGTAAATCCAATTATTGCAAGAAAATTTGAAACTTTCATCTCTTGTCCTCATCACCAAACGACTTTTGACAAATCATAAACTTACGGTCGTGCTCAGACTATTACTTTTATTAATATCCAATGAAAGCATGATTACGCGAGACACAATGAAACAAACGTGTTAACTATCAAGCAATAGCGTAATAAGTATGTATCAGGCTGTGACAACAAAACAGTTGTGTTCATATGAAATTACGGCTGTGTCCTAAATGGGTAAAGTTGCATATGAATCAATATTTTGTTATCCTATCAAGTGGATAATATATTAGAACAAGTAGAAGAGTAGCTAGCTAAACATAGTTAATATATGTAGAAAGATTGCAAGCATAATGCGACAGTAAGGGTGTGTGTGTGTGTTGTGTGTGTAGTGTAATAATTTGAAATAAACCGAGTAATGGGTAGAGAGACGAAAAGGCAGAAAGGCATGCTGTTCTTTCGGCAAGAAACTCCGAGTAAACTACGGGAAGAAGTAACGCGCGCGCGCGGAAAGCAAAATTGAGGAAAGGCTGGAGGTGTATTGTTTGATGCGCGCAGATCAGTCACACGATAGCGCTCTGGTCAAGGACGAGTTTGCAACCGAGTTCCCAGGATACTGTGCTAAAGACGATTGCACATTACCTCAACAATGTGCGATGAATACACATTTTCAGTTTTCCACTTGTCGACATTTTCGCGCAGCCCATATACTTTTTATTCCTCTGCCACATCAGATGCATACACATAAATCACACAACTCTGTGTGTGTGTGTGTGTGTGTGTGTGCGCGCGTGTGTGTGCTACGCAAAGCGCAAGTGCGCTCGCGCGCAAGAAAGCCATAGAGGACGCAGAGACAGACGGATTGTTGAAATCTCCAGAGACACACTGTGCATTTGCAGGACGACCGGAGGGGAAGGGGGCAGGACAAGAAAGGAGAGACTAACTTTTGTGCACATTTACGTTAATGGAAACGATTACACATGCTCATATATTCTGACCTTAAATAGCAGCAATACAATACAAACTACAATCTACAAGAATAACTAACTTCTACATTTAATTTCGTCTATTACTTCTACTTTTAATAATCTACCTTTTTATTACCGAACGACAAGTCTTTTAAATTGCATTAATTAAACGAAATATTTTAATCTTTTTCTCGTTTTGTTTTTTATTTACTTGTCTTTTCATATGCCTTATACTCATCTATTTAGTGAAAATTTTTCAATTTTTAATTCTTTTCTAAAAGTATAATATTAAAATTCTTGCACATTTTTATTTTTGCTCTTAAATTCATACCAATAACATAAAAATTAATAAATAAATAAAACACTATTTCCTTAACCCATATTAAAATTAAGCGAGAGAGAGAGAGAGAGAGAGAGAGAGAGAGAGAGAGAGAGAGAAAGGGTGGGGAGAATGAGAAAGGGAGAGAGAGAGGGAAAACGTTTAAAGGGAGGTAGACAACTGTTTGGTAAATAACGGATGAAAGAATAAAGAGCCGTTGAGCTACAGGTGCATCACTATGCAGTAAGTCGTTACACCTGTTCGTTTGTCCAACGTTCTTCGGCTACCAGACACGAGGGTATGTATACGCCGGCGAACGGCCTGACCCCTCACTTCCTGCAATTTAACGTTCTTGAAAATCAATGTGGGGTTCTACTATCATGAGATTCCCATCAATACCTATACTAGTCCACATTTTTCCCTCCTTACGGCTTCTCTCCGAATGAATATTTTTTCCAAAATTTATTCATTTTTCTTAACTTTATCTCTATTTTTTATACATCTCGGGCCAACGGCAGTATTTTTCTCACGTCGCATATTTTTAGAACCTAAAACTATTGCTTCTCGCTACATTTTTTAATTTTCACAATTACTTATCGTGCATATTTATGAGACATGATGGAAAAATTAACAAAATATCAAGTTTACATCTACAAAAGATTTTAATTATTTTAATTAAATATAATCATTATTTTGTATCATTCGTAGCATATAAATTATTCAGTATCAAGAAAATTTTTCTACATCTACTTGTAATAATATAAGTAGAATGTTACATTCATTATTTGAATAAACTGTTATCAATATGGTCTGGATTTTTTGAAAAAAGCGTATAGTTTATTGTTAATCGCAGTTTCGCAATATTCATTTTAGACTATTTAGTTATATAATACAATTTCACTCTCTTACTAAATGAATAATACTAAATGATTCCAACTAAACATTATATAGCAAACATCCATATTTGCAAACATATTTTTTTTAAATAAAAATATATTAAAATACATTTCTTGCAAAAGATTTCTTTGGTGACAAGTTGTTGACAGTTTTTTTACATCAACATATAAAGTATTCGCAATAAAATGTCGAAGAATCAAAACTTATTACGATTTTCGAGGTCCACATTTTGGAAAGTTGGCTGGTGCTTTTACAAAATCTTCATGTTCACCAACCTTAAAGATTAAACCCATGCCAAGATCAGCGTGTAGTTCGATGTGACAGTGCAGTAGCCAGTAACCTGTATTTAATAAAATCAATTTTTACTTCAATTTAAATTATATATGAAAAGTAATAATAATCATGTTCATTAATGATTTGCGTTTTAAAGTCAAGTTATTATATTTTTGTAAGCCTTAATCAGGCGGGCTGAATGCTCGCTTCGCGGGAACTTGTTGCTCGAGTCACTGTGACTATATTGAATTTTACTGTTCAGAGTAGTCAAAATGGCTTAAATTTATTTTTTCGATCTTAAAGAAATATGTATTATGTCACTGTAAATTTTTCAGAAAGTCCATTTTTTATTGGCATAATTTACTGTTAAAAATGTAAGACAATTTGTTTTACAACATATGATAAATAAATTTTAGTACTGCAATTTTTTAAGATAAATTTTCCACTCTCATGCATACGAATAAAAGTTTAATTAAATACAAATTTTAGCCGTAACGTTTAAATTAGATGTCGCAAACAGTTTCGTACGAATTTTGTTATGTATTAAAAATTGTAAAATTTGTTAACAAAGTTAGGGGAAGGTCGGGCAAAACGGACATACCGGGCAAAACGGACCCCCCCCCCCCCCTATTATTTTGAATATAACTGAACGGAAAATTCCAAAAAAATTCATGTATATTGTGTGTCCAAGTAACATCTAAATTTCAGTATGTGCGCGCTACTCAAAGCGATAGTATCGTTTAAAAATAGAAAATAAATTTTTGTTCAAAAAGTTACGATTTCATGAAGGTAAGAATGTATATATAATTATAATACGGGCTATTATATTGATTAAAAAATAGTATCAGG